>JACEOJ010000087.1:313917-326281 GCA_013761285.1 Campoletis sonorensis
ATTTTCAATATTTGCGTTTGTCAATCAACGTAAATTGTTTCAATATTCGAAATCTGTTATGCAAATTGATTATCTGAAATTTTTTATCATCGGACTTATTTATTTAAAAACACCACGTTCGCGTAACTTAAAATGAAAAAAAAAAATTAAAAATAGTTATATTGTGATCGGGTAGATGCCAAAAATTTTATTCGAATTTAGAATATTCGAAGATCGAAGAATTATGGAGACGAGAATTGATACATAATTGAGCGATCTTTTGTGAACAAGAGTTGATTTTTAATAATAGCAATAATTCTAGAAAGTTGTGACATGTTCTTAGGAAAATGACATTTTTTGGAAAGGAACACTACGAGAAATAAAAATATTGATTATACGCGAGTTTGAACTGAATTAATAATTAGATGCGAGAAATATTTTGGATTTTCAGTTAATTAACAATGTAAAATAAATAAATAAATGATATTTACGAAACAACGCGCTTGCCCCCGAATCTCATTTTTAATTTCCCGCGCATTTTTTGTCTAGAGAATTGTCACTTCGGACCTGGGCTAGTGATTTTTTGTGTCGCCAAGATGGTGGATCTGATGAAACTAGAAAAAGGGCCAAGTTTGAAATTTTCGGCCGGCAGTGTTTTGTTGTGACGGTTTGAAAATGCGTCTAAACACGATGGAGGTTAAAGCCGCAAAAAAATCGTTCCTTCGATCGCGATCGAATGTGTAGCTCTAAATGTATTTTTTATAAATTTGTCTATTGTGCGAGTTTAATAGAAATTCAGGAATAATGGATAATATAAATGTTGACGAAAGTGGAATAAAATGGCTTTTTATGCCATGGCAGCCACTTGTCACTTCCGATATCGCTGTGTTGACAGCGGTCGAGGAATCCCTCGTCAATAGTCTTGACACAACTTTAATCGTTCATACCTGTCAATTCGTCACAAATGTCATGCTTCAGGATTTTCCTGCAGAAGTTTTTATCCAAAGGCCGGCAATCGTATCGGTTTGTTAATAAATCAACAAATTCTTATTTTTTTCATGTTTTGACAGCTAATGTTTTGATTCTTTCAAAACCAACAATATCGACAATAAATCACTAAATAAATGAATAAAAATACTCGAATAATCAAAACCAAATAATTGCACTTTCGGATAAAAAATTCGTACTGCCATTTAATGTAATAAACAATAGTTTTGTTTACTCCAAAAATAATCATTTCGTAATTATAGAAATTCAATAATAAATTCATAAATATTATACAATTTGTTATTTTTCTTTTACTTTTAAAATTTATACAAAAATCGATTTATTTTTAGATAAAACTTAAAATTACTGTTCAAACGCCACAAAAATCTTTATTTAAAACTCTTTGACAAAATAGATAATAATTTACTGCAGGACAAAGTTTTCTATCGAATCGAACTGTCCCTTTCCAGCAACTTTCAAAGCGAACAATCTTTTTTTATTTTTTTTTAAAGATATTACAAGCCCTGCTGGAGCAGAATCCGAACCAAGAATCAAAAATATCATTGGCCGTGATGAAGGCCTTGTACAAATTGACGAGATCGTTGAGATACCGTATTTATTATTATTGCGACCCAGCGATAGCGAACAAGAGGCCGAACGTGATATTTGGTCAGTCGGAAGTGAGTTGGACGTACGAGTCGTCGTTGGAAGATCGAGAGACCCCGGAGGGTGGTTTCCAGGATGGAAATTATCAGGGGAACAGGCAGCAGTTCCCGGCGAGTCGAGAAAGTCCAGAAATCGTTGAAACGAACGTAGACGACTCGCTTTTGCGACAGCAACAAATGACGCTGCCGTCTTATTGCACAGAAACATTGAAACACGTTCTTTCTTTATTTTCTCAACTGCCCATCGATTCCTCGCCTCTCAAAATCGTGAAAAACATTCTCGAGCTCTCTTTCGAGCTCGTTAACCTTTTGATCACCAGCTTAAAGCCATCGATTTGGCTCGCACACGACACGGTCTCGTTGAACGTCAATGAAAACTTGAAATCACTCTTCAGATTAATGGCTGAACTCATGGAATATTTTGGCCCCAGTAGCATCGATTTTCATCGCATTATTTATCTCCATATCGTTTGCATCGTGGATAAAATTTTGAGCAATCTCGTACCTTTGGAAATTGCTGATATCGTCTTGCCAAAAAATCTTAAAGTTTCTATTGCTCAGGCGCTCATGGATGCACCCATTTTTCTCATCAATCATGGACTGAATGTCAACCTCGAACAATACGCACGAGTAAGCAATTTTTTTTTAACTCAATTTCAAATTAACTCATTAATTAATTAATTTGTTATTAATTTACTTCAATTTAATTGAATTTAATGTGAATAGTTTAATTTTAATTCAATTTACTTCAATTTAATTGAATTTAATGTGAATAATTTAATTTTAATTCAATTTACTTCAATTTAATTGAATTTAATGTGAATAATTTAATTTTAATTCAATTTAATTTAATTTAATTTAATTTTCAATTTAATTTAATTTTGTTTTTAATTTAGTTTTTCATTGAACTTTTAATTGAATTTTAAATTGATTGATTAATTAATTAAATTAATTTATTAATTGGACTAATTCAAGATTGATAGTGAATGTTAAAAATAGATGATCAAACAGATTAGTTTAAAATTTGAATTATTTCAATTGCTTGAAATGAAAAAATAAAAATAAAATTTGTCCAGCATTTTACTGACAGTGAAGCAACGGAATTGTTGGAACTATTCGATGACACCAGATCGATGACTGCGTCCCTCGAAGCTGCGATCACTCTCATGAACGAAAATGCAAACAGTGGACGCTCGAATTACGAAACACTGAAATTAATGTGGACAGCAAAATCGAGCTTTTCTTGTCACAAACGTTTGTCTCTAGTGAAAAAATATATAACGTTTTTGCAAGAAATCAATTTGTAAGTGAAATTGATTCATTAAATTAAAAAAAAAATGAATTTTACTGCTTTTGAGAGTCGAAGCTTCTTGAACTATCAATTTACTAAGAAAACTTGTTTCAAATTTGCAGGCTGCTCGAAAAGGAGGAAAAAGATCTGGCGAACAAATTGATCATCGATCTTCTCGCGAATGAGGACGAAGACATTAGAAAAACTACTTACGAAGAATGTCGTCGATTAGTTTCGCTCGCTCTCGGTGTTGAGGCTCGACAGATTGGAAAATTCACTTGGATCAAAGTCGCTTTTTTATTGGATATAAATGTCATGACAGAAATTATTTGTCACGGAGTTGCAGGAGAAGACGAAACGGTAAATCGATCTTATGATTATAAACATTAAATTTTTATTGATAACATGAAAAAGCAAAAAAAGTAAACAATGAATTAATTATCAAAAATAAAAAAATTCGAAATATTAAGCCGTCGAAAAATTACGGTTTTTCCAGAATTTTATTTCAATCGAAAAATTTCTAGTAATTTAGATTTTTCGTGAGCAATTTTTTTTTTATTTTGAAAAAATTAGCAATTTGAAGCATTTCAGAAGGAAGTGAAAATTTACTCGTTGGTTGTAAAAAATTGGCCAACGAAAAATAGAAAAAACGAGTTCGAATTAAAAAAAAAAACGATCAACAAGTATTGAAAACTCTTCGAAACATCGATTTTTCGTGAATAATAATTTCTTTGCAGAATTAATTTTAAAAAAATGTTTAATTGAAACGAAGGTTTTAATTACAGATAAAAAATCTTGCTGAGGACATTTTGGTGTACATATTAAAAGGAAAAATTCACATTGGCGATGAAGGATGGAGCAAATATCTCGAAGAAGCTTTAATCCCAACATTGGGACTTTTGCAATGCATCGCATCGACCAATTCGCAGCTTGGTCAGTGCGTCACGAAAATGCTCGATCCTGACGTCTACGAGAGTATAAATCTTCCTTACATCGAAGTGATAAAAGGAAATTCGAGACTTTTGTACTCTTCCGATAGTAAATTGAGGGAAGAAGCGCTTTGTCGTTTAATTTTTTTGCTCGGATGTGAAAAGGACTCGTCGAAAAAACTTCCACGATTGTCTTCGCTTCATGGACTTCCTCTCAGCTCGTTATGCATCATCGAAAGATCCCACAAAGGATTCAAAAGATCCGAGGGAAATTATCAAGTATGTTTGCCTTAAAAAAAAAGGATTGAAAATCTTTGAATTTAAATTAATTAATTAAAATTGAAATTAAATTGAATTTAAAATCAAATCTTAAAATAAACGAAATTCAATCCCAATCTCAAATTTTAAACACAAATTTCTTTTTTTTACACAAAAATGTAGCTGCAAGGAATGTTTGGGACAAAAAATATTGCTCCAAAAATTGAATTCTTTAATCTTCGAACTGAACGAAAAACAAAATTTATGAATTTATGAAAAAATCGGTTCTAATTTTTTTTTTTTTCATTTCTCAATGAAGTCGTTGGGAAAATCGTGGAGAAATTATTAAAAATGTTTAAAACGTATCAATGACAAAATTTTATAAAAAATTTCAGACGAGTAGCCTTCTCGCGGTCCTAGAATTAATAAAAACAACGGACGTCGAGCCAAAAGTACGAAAATCGGCCCTGGTGCAATTGAGTGTAATGTTGACTGACACTTGTCTGCATAAATTATTTATTCGGGAGAATGGTTTGCCTTTGATTCTCGATATAATGAACAAATCACTGGTGAGTTAGCTTTGTTTGCATATTTATCTTACGAATTTCTCATTTCTAATGAATTTACAAAATTTTAGATCGAAAGAGAATTCGGAAATTATCCAGACTCGGTTATTCCGTTGCTAGCAATATTGAAAGCTCTGGCTATGACTCAGTCCTCGGTGCGTCACGATTTGTCCACGAGGCCGGAAGTTTATTCCAATATTCTTCGTAGTGAGTTCAATTGTTTTTATTTCATTTAAAAAATAATGATTCGCGATAAGAAAACTATCGAAAAATTGAATAAAAACGAAGAAAAAAATTCAATATTCGAATTACGATGCAAAGTTAAGAAATTTTTAATAAATTTTGAAAGTTTTTTGTTTGTTTAAGAGATTTTAAATGATTTTCAACAATATTTAATGAAAATATTAATCATGAATTCGATTAATAAAATAATTTTTGTCTAATTGTAGAATTTTTAAATGAAAAAATCTTAATTTTCATTTTCCCAGGTTTGTTCCTCTTTCCGAACAACGAATCGATGAAAATCGACGCATCGCAGCTGCTCTGTTTGTTGTTGTACAGCGAGTACATAAAAACGTCAACGGCAATAGCCGGAAGTGAATCGAACGTGGTTTCGTTGCCTCACGTGATAGCAACGAGGATGAGAATTCCATTGAATAGTAGATCCCATTGGAAAGAAAACTTGGAAAAGGGAAAAAATGTATTTGTCAACAATTCCGAGGCGTTGACGTTTCTTCGGCAATTTTGGTTTTGGCAAACGAACGGCGGCAGCGAAGAATTATTGCAAAATCTTCAAAATTCGAGTGACGATAAAAATTTGTCAGAAATATTGAAAATCACGGATTTGGAAGTGGCGAAATTGAGTCACACCTCGGTTTACAATTGCGCGAGATCGCAACTTTTGAATATTCAAAATTCAACGATGCACGTTCAAGTTATCGAAGCCCTCGATTACTTGACGATGTACTTGAAACTTTGGAAAATTTCTAGAGACGATTCGAACATCTCGAAATTCAAAAAATTACCCTGGGAACAATCCTTCGTTCGTTTCTTACTCTCGCAACCGACCAACAAAGAAGACTGCGATTTATTCGTCGACGTTATCAATTTTTTATACGTTTTTATTAATACCGAAATCATTTCCGAAAGTGGCGACTGGTTGGGCAGAATTATACGAAAAAACGTGACGAGGTCACTCACCGATTTAATCAGCACCATGAACACCGACAACCAGGAAATTCATGAAGCCGTTTTGAAACTCGTACGCGCCGCTTCTGCTCTTCACGATATTTCATCCCCTGATCAACCCTCCGATGACGATTCTTGGATCGGTTTCGTTCAATTAATCGTCTCGAATCTTTGCTTCGGTGATCAACAACCGAACTCTCAACAACACGAAAAACAACAACATTTTTATAATCTTGGTAAGCTCTGATGATGCCTGACACGAATATTACAAAAAATACGCGAAGTTCGCGAAATTTTGACAGATTATTTGAACAATTGTCACGAAAGTGGTGAAAAAAAATTGAAAGATTACACCAAGACGTTTAAAAACTACAACTGTTATAATTTTCAACAAATTTAGTCAAAAATTTAGTAACAAATCGTCAGAAGGGAAAACTTTATTTCTGGTTCACTTAAAATTTCGTTATTTTTATGCTAAACTGAATTTTCAAAGATTGGAATTTAAAAAACACTAAAGAACAAAGAAAAATTGAAATTTACATGAAATCCTTTTGATCACACAATTTTGTACGATTTTTTCGAGTTTATCGACGAGTCTGTTCGAATTTCCGAACATTTATTGCTCAAAAACTACATTTGCAAAAATTGGACTCTACGAGTTAAGCAAACGATGACTAATTCGAATATTTTGAGATCCATCTTTCATAATTGTTTACATTTTTTGACGATTCATATCGAAAAAAGTGAAAATTTTGTCGAAAAGTCATTTAGCACAAAACTTATGACTTGGAAAATGATTTTTGAATTTCCCTGTCAAATCATTGGAAAAAATGAATCTTAACGAATGTTTTTTTTTATTTACAGCTTATCTGGATTGGTTGCTGAGATGTTTGATGTATTTGACAAGTAAATGTCACTGGCCAGCCCACAAAAATCTTTTGTCCTCATTGGGCAACGCTTTGATCGAGTTAATCGTATCATTTTATGGGGCAGGAACCGTGAGTTTTATGGGGCTTTCAATAACAAGAAATTCGATAATATGTCTCAATCATTTGGTTCACGAGATGCAGAATATTTTTCGAAAGAACGTAAGTTTCACAATCCTTCAATTAAATTAGATTGATCGATTGTTTACATTCAAGAAATAAATTCGTGATAAAAAATGACATTTTTAGACATTCGTTTATCTCATGAAACATCGTCAAATAAATTTGTCCCTGTTGTAGGAATGGATGGAATTCTGGTACGACGAAGATCGCAATTTAAGTTGGTTACCAATGTTGTGGAGAAATCGTGATCCTCTCGTGAGAGCCTCAGCTTTTCAACTGTTGTCAGCCCTCACCAGAAGCGAACACAACGCTTTTCAATTATTAAAAGCAATTACTCTCGCGCCTAGTGATTTGTGTCACACGCTATTACGACATTTTACCAACAGAGAAGAATGTTGCATCGTCAGAGAACAAGCTTGCACAGCACTTGCTAATTTAGTGAAAAATTCCAACAAAACTTCCTGCCAATACGTGAGTTTCGATTATAATCGGTCGTTTTTTTTTCTTTCTTGAAATATTTCATAATTATTTGAAATTGAAACAAAAAGCTCTTTGCTTGACAATTTATTAAAACAAAAATATATCGAGTCTAAAATTCAACAATCGATAAATTCAATTTTTTCTTGTTTTTTTTTAAATTGAAGTTCTAATTTTTTCTCGAAATATTTCATAATAATTCGAAATTAAAACAAAAAAGCTCTTTTCTCGACGAGCTATTGAAAGAAAAATATTTCGAAACTAAAATTTGCAACCGTTTTACACAATCTTTCGTTTTTTCAATGAAAATCAATTGTAAACTTCGATTTTTTGTTAAATGAGCCATCCAACCAATTATGTTTGAAGGAAAAAATCATTTTTTCAGATGGACACTTTGAAATCGAATGCTCTCATAATTTACATCGAGCAAAGTAACATTTACTATGAAATAAGTGTTTTGACCTCGAATATTTATCTCGGTACGAGGATCAACTTTGATCAGCGAGAAACTCACAGCACGAAATCCGAGCACAGTGGAACTCTGGTAATTTCTCAATTTTTTTTTCTGTTTTATTTTTAATTTTGAAATCATTTCTATTCCTATTTTTTTGAATTTTATAACTTTATTTATTTATAATTTGAAATTTTTGCCCATTTTTCTATTAACCGTTGAAATGTTTTGTTGCAGGAAGACGAAGAAGATAATTTTCGACGTTTCGTAGCAACGCCTTCCTTAATAAGTATCACGTGCACATTGCTCAATAATTTGATAATCGTCGGTGGAGAAGAAGTGGCGAAACACATTTACGAGCAATCTTTGGACAAATATTTCTTGGGGTAATTTTACTGTTTTCGAGGTGTTTTTAAAAAAGTAGCTGGAGATTTTAATGATTTTCGAACCTCAGAAACTCAAAAAAACTGTTTCTTGCTCATGGTTTTATTCAGAAACCGAAAAAAAGGTGGCACAGCGGTCACCCAACCAAGTATTGACCATTTGTTTACACTTTTTCTTCAATTTTATTATTTATATTTTACTTTTTTTCATTTCAGCTGTTTCGGCGTTATTCCTCCTCTGGATGATTTGGACAAAAAATCTCTCAGTCAATACTGCGACATCCTGGAAATGTACATCAGCCTTTGCAGTCTCCTGACAAATTGCATTTCCCATTGTCAAGAATTTGCAATGGCGGCTAATTTTTCATCAGAAACTTTGTACATTTTGCTCACGTATTTGGACAAGGAAAATTATTGTAAGAATTTATTATTTTCACTTTTTGAGATTTTATTTTTATAATGATTTCTATTTTTTACTTTTCTTTTCTGATTTCTTTCATTTATTCGGTATTTTTTTTACTTTCTTTTCTTCATTTTTCTTATTTAATTCTTTACTTTTTCAAATATTCTTCTAGTTGTATTTTTTATACCATTTTTTTTTTCAACATTTTTCTTATTAAATTTTTCACTTTTCTTATTCATTTTTCGTATTTTTTTTTCACTATTTTTTTTTCATTTTTCTTATTAAATTTTTTACTTTTCTTATTCATTTTTCATATTTTTTTTCACTATTTTTTTTCATTTTTCTTATTAAATTTTTTACTTTTTTTCGTTTTTAATTAAAATATTGAAATTGTTTAGTTAGGAGAGATTTTTTGTTGTTGAAAGTTAATTTGGAAGATTTGATGACAATTATAATTTTAATAGACGAGGAGGATCGAGTGACGTATTTGCGAAAGAGTCTGACAACGGAAGTGTACAATTTTTTGTCGATATTATCGTTGACGGAAAACGGAGGGCAGCATATGGAGGCGATAATGTCATCGACGGAATTGGAAACGGGAGCGGAAAAAATGTTAATATCAATTAGTCGATCGATTAAAGATAGTCATCACGAATTACGTATGGCGTCAATCGGTTGTTTAGCATTTTTATTGTCGCTCGAGATACGACGGCGTAGCGAGGAGGTTGAGAATTTGCGAAGCCGCAAAAATGAGGATTTCGTTGAAATTACGATAAGCGATTATCTCGACAATTGTCTCGTTCTTTCCTCCGATTTTATCAGCGACGAGAATTACGAGTTTCGAAAAGTTTTATCGAGCCTGAATAAATTATCGGTTGCACAAAGCCCCGAAAATTCTACAAAAAAAAACGAAGAAAACGTTCATCTGGGCTCCGAAATGTCAAAAATTCTCATTCACCTTTTCATCGCCCATAATTACGCCAAATCGACCAAAGAAACCTCCAACATTTCGAGAGACAAGGACATCATTGTTGGAGCACTTTCCAATTTATTGTGCCTTTCTAACGCCGCCAAAAAAACTGCACTTGTCGAAAATCTTGGAGAAACTTGCCTCTTGCTGCTCAAAGAACTTCACACTGAATTCACTCTCCAACCTTATCAACTTTATAAAACGAGGATCAATCGGGAGAAAAAAGTAATTTAGACACTTTTTCTTGTCTTTTTTTTCTTTTAATTTTACAATTGTACGTTTTATTTTGATGGAAAGAGACAAATTTTGAGAAAGACAGTAATTTTTTGCTTTCTTTTTATTCAATTTCGTTGAAAAATTTCGAAATAATTATAAATTAATAATTAACGATTTTGATCGAGTTACGAGCCGATTTATAAAGATTTTTTTTTCGTTGCTCAAAGAACTTGACGCCGAATTCACTCTGCAAAGTTATCAAATTTATAAAACGAGGATCAATCGCCAGAAAAAAAGTATTTTGAACACTTTGTTAAATCTTTTTCTACCGAAATTAATTTATTTTCTTTCAATTTTACTTTTGTACGTTTTATTTTATTTGCAAGAGATAAATTTTGAGAAAGACAATAATTTTTTGGTCACTTTTTAGTCAATTTCGTTCAAAAATTTCGAAATAATTATAAATTACTAATTAAAATTTTTGATCTACTTACGTTTCGATTTATCAAGATGTTTTTTTTTTTCGGTTTTTGTTAATTTTTTCTAAATTTACCGAAATAGAGTCGTCATAAAAAGCAATTTTTTTGATCTTTTCACGCCCAGGTGTATCCTGTGCTGAACGAGACTAAACGAGTTCTCGATCTTCTCATGAATTTCATGTATAATAGCAACGAGATAAAGGAGAGACTCGCAAAAGCTGGTTTGGCTGATTGTCTCCACAAACTTTGGGCTTGGATATCCCTCGACGATAGGACGGTGACGTCCGCACTCGAACTTGTTGCGACCTTCACGACCAATTGCTCAGAAGGTTTTTATATTCGTTGTTTTCATCATTTTGTTTTCCTTTTTATTTTATTTTTATTTTTCGTTCTATATTTTTGATTATATTTTTTCTTTTTATCTTTTGGTCAAACAAAACATCAAATTTTATTGTGTTTCTTCTGTCACTTTTTACTTTTATTTGTAAACAGATTTGAAAAATTTACTCAAAAATCTTTCGACTCCGGTCTTTCAATTTTTTTTTGTTTTTGTTTTTAATTGTTTTTTTTTGGAAACGGAAGGTAAAAAAATGCGAATAAAAATTTGAAAAAAACTCTCTTCACTTTTATTTATTGCTTTACAAATAAATTCTTCAAAATTCTGGTTAAAAACCTTCCGAAATCTGGGCAAATGTTTAAAAAATGATTTCACGTTAATCACAAATGTAAATTAATTGTTTTTAACATTTTCAGGCACCCATTCACTGACGATGACAAACGCGATACACGGAACAGGATTGAGACGAAGTTCGAACGCCACGTCACTTTTGCATACGATAATTAATTTAATTTGTCGAGAAATTGATAAAGCTGGACGCAAATTTGATAATCAAAAGATTCATTTTGCGTTCCACGTTTTGAGAAATGCGATTCACGTTCACGAGTGTCGTGTTGCAATTTCTAAGGTAACGTCAGTGTTTCAACGTCAAAATCGCAAGAAAATTAATTCTATGCCTTCAATTATTATTTTTTATTAACTTGACTTTGTTTTTATTTATTTTTATCGTTATATTTTTCTTTTTCAGAGTAATCTTCTTCAAGTATTCGAGAAAATTCATCCAGCCTCGACAAAAAGAGCCAAACCTTGGTCCCTGCTCGAAGTTTATTGCCTGGAATTTTTCAACGATTTTACGTTTTACGAGGAAGGCCAAGTTTCCGTTGCAAAAGTCAGTGTCAACTAAATTTCGTTTCATTCTCGTTTGAGGCCTTAGGCCACTCGAGGCGTCGAAAAAAATAGGCTTTTTGAGGATTTTATTTTTTATTTTCTTCTTGTTTTTGTAGGCCACCGATGCTCTCGACGTTTTGATCGAATTGGCAAGATCGAGCACACCGGCAACCAGATTATTGGCAATTTCCACATTAAGAAATTTAGTCTTCAATCCAGCGAATCGGGCTCGTCTCTTGGCCTCAGGTTTGTCACTCAAATTATTATTTTCTTATCGCAAAAGCTGTTCAAACCGCACGTGGTATTTCGTAGTGATTAGGAAAATGTACTGTTATTCAGAGCTTTTTGGTAGTAAAAAAAAACCAGATGTTGAAAAAAAAAAAAAAAAAAAAATTCAACATGCGGTAGGACTTTGAATCGTGGCAATAAAAATAAAACTGTAATTTCGTAGAATTTTATGGAAAATTTGATAAATCATTTTAATTGATACATCAATAAAACTGACAGCCATGGGTAAACTGTTGGTAAACTGACCGGAAATAAAAAATATGGCTTTATTTTCACTCAATATTAACATAATTTCTATAAATTCATTGAATTTTTATTGAAATGTATATTTAGGATGATAAATATCGTCCAAAATTCAAACTTGTCCTCTGTTTTTATTGTTGTGATGGTAATTTTGTTGGTTTTTCATTCTCTACGTGCATTATAATATTTATTTATTTGTTGATTCATTTATTCATTTATTTATTTATTTATTCATTTATTTATTTCGTTCTTTCTTTCTTTCTTTCTTTCTTTCTTTCTTTCTTTCTTTCTTTCTTTCTTTCTTTCTTTCTTTCTTT
>JACEOJ010000087.1:326291-466809 GCA_013761285.1 Campoletis sonorensis
TTTCTTTCTTTCTTTCTTTCTTTCTTTCTTTCTTTCTTTCTTTCTTTATTTATTTATTTATTTATTTATTTATTTATTTATTTATTTATTTATTTATTTATTTATTTATTTATTTATTTATTTATTTATTTATTTAGAAATAGATAAACGGAAGCCAAATCCAAAAACTAGAACATTAGAAAATAGTAAAAATAGAAATAATAAATCTACAAGAATATAATAGTGACAGGAATAAGAATAGAAATACGAAAGTGATAATATAAAATCGATTTTGACAAAAAATCGAATTTTTTACAAATATTGATAAAATCTTGACACATGAATGTATTTTTTTTTTTATTAAGCGGCCTTCATGAATCTTCTTCATTCGACTTTCGAGGGTGGTACTTTCAACGAGATCGGTATAACTGGTTCGATACTTTGGTCCCTGGTGGCAAACAATCAAAAAGGAAAATTGACGATAAGGAGCGCAGGTTTTTCGCAAAGTATTCAAGAAGTTTTGGGACGTTTGAGTTTACTCGATATGGCGGATGAAAGGCAGAGACAAGATTTGGCAAAAATTCTTCATTACGTCGTCAGGATGTTGAGCTCGTCCGAAGGTCAAATTTCTACCGAAGTTGGATGAAAAAGGTAAATAAATAATAAAAAAATTTCATTAAAAAAACAAAAAAACAGAATTTCAATCTAATTTTTTGTTCACAATAAATTAATAAAGATAATTAATAAATTTAGGGCACGATTTATTCAATAATTAATATTTTAATCGTTACAAAAAAAAAAAATCGTCATTTCATTATTCAATTTTAAAAAAATTTTAATCAATGAAAGATTGATTTTCAAAAATGATAAAAAATTGAGAACTTTTCGAAAGATTTTTTTTTCCTGGATAATCAAATGTTTCAACAAACAAATGTGAAAAATGTGTTGAACTCGCAGGTTAAGAAACAACGTTGGTGCCTCGTGACATACGCATTGAACGTGTTACACGGAAATTTATTCGTCGATCGTACGGAGCGACAAGGCGTAGCAGGAAAAATAACGATTGTTCCTCGGCGATGAGTTATGTAAAGTTAAATCAAGGGAGTTTAGACCGAATGGCGAACGTACGACGCACGTAAAACGAATCTAAATAGGGCCGATCTATTTTTAAATGAAACAACACAAAAAAATAGTATAAAAAAAACGTATTTTTCAAATTAAAACAACAATCGAGTGAGTATAAACAACGATAATAATAAAAAGTTTAATACGTTGGTATGAACTGCAACAAATGATTGAATTTTTTGGTTTTTCTTCTTTTTTTACGAGAAACAAGTACAAAAATTGTAAAAAAAATTAAAACATGGAACAAAAAAAGCGTGAAAAGTAGGAAATGTACAAGAAATAAAAAATTTGACAGACGTCAACGATTGTTCAAAAAACTGTTCGAATAACACGAAAAATAAAATTGTAAATTGAATATAAAATGAAAAATTCTTATTTTTTTTCGATGAGAAATAAAAATAATTCGAAAACACGATTTTTCTTAATAAAAAGCAGCCTCATTTTTATATTTAACGAAAAAAAAAACGTCATCGGCGATAACGATGATAAAAGTTCGTAAATCATAAAAAAAAGTGTAAAAAAATTCGTCTATCGCTAAAAATGAACGGGAGAGACGAACCGGATGTGTGGAAAAACCTTCAAACGTCGCGAAGTCTTCCCACGGTTTTTGTGGGAAGATCCTCGAACCCGAGTAACATCTGTGCCTGACGAAACGAAACGAATCTCATAGTAAAGAGAAAAGAAAAAAAAAATCGGACGGTGCCCCTTAAATTCTTGCAGATACGATTCACTAAAAAAAAAAAAAAAAAAAAAAAACAGAAATTGTCGCGTTATCGAGAAATTTGATGGTCCATTTTACCCCAATTTTTATTTTTTCGTCATTTTCGCTCCAATTATTTCAAGTAAATGCAATTTATTTTGAATAGAAATTTGTGGACTATTTTGTTTTCAAAATTAGCTAAAGTCACTGCGAATTTTCTGGACATTAATAAATATTTACACACGAATGTCACAAAATGCTCGATTATTTAGTAAAGTTTAAAATAATGTCCATAAATAATTGACGATTGAGATAAACGTTACGTGCTTCTTCGTTCGACAAATTTTGACCATCGAATAACGTCAAAAACATCGAAATGTCATTTTTGTCAACAAATATCGATGAAAAAAGCAAAATATTTGTTTAAACGTCAGCTGGACGTGATTTCGTTGAAATAAAACCGATGAACGCGCCCCTGGTGAGTAAACGTTGAACCATTCGACGGGAGTTTCGTATTTTGAGGTTAGAACCGGATGTTTCCGGATTTAGATGAATTCATAGTTTGATTAAATAAAATTTCAATCAATTTGATCCAATCTTCAGGATTGATTAGAGAGTTTTTTGTGAATTCACCGAATTTCAGATTTATTCGAACTCTTTTTCGATCTCTAATTGTCTTAAAATGGCGCTCAACGATCGATCTCGAGTCGGCCATTGTTGTGCTTTTTAATTTGCCTGCAGACGGTGCAAAAATGTGATCGTCGAGTTCGTTGACATTTGACAATAATCGTAGCCGAAATGGAAGCATAATCGTAAAGAAAAATTGTGGAATGAGAAGTGTGTAGAGTCGTAACTAACTGGGGATTGAAACTTCATCGGTTAAAATAGCCTGTAAATATTGATTCGAAAAGAAATACAATTATTTAACGAGCTAATATAACGTTGGTGGGTATTAAAAAAAAAAAAAAAAACACATTTTCGAGTCGCCAGTAGCGTTTTAATTGTTGATTAAGAGCGTGGGTGGGCCATATTATAACATAACCTCACACTCGGTGTTCGATCGTGTACCTATAAATAGAATCTCGTAACGCGTGGACGCATGAAAGCTCCGTGAGTGATATGTGTCACGCACACATCGTTGAATGTATTAAAAAAAAAAAAAAAGAAAAAACATGTAGATTTTAAATGAAAGGTGGACGGGAGGCACAAGTGTCGTCGGCATCGTGCAGCGAGGAGGAAAGAGTGGAGGAAGGCATATTGTGTTCGGGGCCTGGTGAGGGGTCACGTGACATCGGATGGATTTGCGTCAATGCTGACCTCCGGGGAGACGGTGGTGTTCTCTCTCCCTCTTTTTTTTTTTTCTTTCTCTTTTTTCTCGTCTCCTCTTTCTCGTTATATATATTTCTCTCTTACTCTTTCTCCCACACTATTAATCCAAACGCCACCGCGCGATATATACCTCGTCGAGGATAACCTAACGAGCTTATGTTGCGATGCGAAACGGTTTTTACGGTGCTGAAACGACGCCCCAAACAATCCTCCGCTAACCAAACACGAAAGAACCGCAACGAATAACCAAAAATGATAATACTTTCGATGAAAAACCCCATAGAAATGTGCATGTATTTATAGCTTTTTCTCGTAACTACTTTTTCGACCCAGTCCTTATTTTATTTCTTTCGGTAGGTCATTTGGAAATAATGATAACATTGCTACGGTCGTTATTTTCTCACTTCTTTGCTCTTCGGTTTCTGGCGCATTATCTGAACTCTGACGCGTTGTTTATAATGACATCGGGGATAATCGTACCCAAAACGCATAAAATATTGTCCGTTGTGATAGTTTGAAGGTTAATCAAGTATTTTTATATCGATTTTCTTACGGGAATGATCGCTGTGTGAGCTTATTGTCATAAAGTGACGATTCAGCTCTCGATTCCGTTGAAAACAGTCGGTAAAGATAACTATAAATTATTCAACGAAATTCTAGTAGAAAATTTTCGATAATTTCGAAAATAGAACACGAAAAATCAGTGCGAAAGCCTTGAGGCCGTTTTTTTTGGGGTTACAAACATAAAAAAAGTGCTAAACGACGAAATTGACATTAATCAAAAATCCTTCAACGAAAAGACTCGAAAGGAAGTTGATTATAATGGGGTTCTTTATAACGTTATTATTATGCTGATTGAGGAAACTTTCAGGGAGACTTTCTAAGTGGCTTATAAAAGTTGGACAGGGCATTTCACCGCTCTCGCGCGAGGTTTATAAGCGCGCGGCGCGTGAAAGAACGGGGGCCGACGCACCAAGAGACGTCATGTGTGCCCGCAATGACGCACGTTCCCGCGTGCTCTCGGGCCAGAAAAGAGATAAAAGAGATAGCCCCTTTCCCCTACCCTCTTATTATAAACGCTTCGCGACGATAGTCGATTCAACAACGAGCCGCTGTATGTGCTTCGATTCACCACGAATTCGACTTTTTTTTTCCGCTCAATCGTCCCCTCTCTCTCTTTCTCTTGTTTTTTAATCTTCTCACCTTTCGGATAAACATTGAAACGATACGAGGATCCGCCATTTTTTTTCCCCCGACCACTTGAGATTTATCTCACAAGCATCGCGTCCACTCGGTTGCAATTGTAATGCATCCAACGCTTCATTTTAACTGGACAAGAGGGCGTGATAGCAAACAAAATGAGAAAGAAATATTTTTTCATTCAGACACGGTTTACCAGAAAAGGATTTCCTTCGAGGCACATTCTCTCCTGCCTCTTTCTCTCTCGCTCTCTCTTTCTCTTTTTCTACATTCTAATGGAAATTCTACAATGAACTTGAATGAACTATAAAGTTGTGGCTAAATTTGAATCTCTTATAATTCGATCGTACGAATTACGAGGTTTTTGTTTCACTCGAACATCACACAAATGCGACTCATCATCCAATTCTTTCGAACTAAATATTTCCATTAAACATTTTTCTACGGAGTTACCGATTCAACTACTATGTCGCAATAAAAATGTGAATCACTACGATTTTGCTCATCTCGTATACGTCTTTAACACTGGACGATTCATCGAGATCTGTTGCTGATTAATCGCCATTATATCGCTAGCTTTTAAACCACACGACTAAATGTGAATTATTACTTCCGGCATTCCATTCTAGACTCTATGAGACCTAGAGGCGCGGAGTATATGGAACAGCGTGTAAAAAAAATGATTGAAATCATCACTGCGTACGCACTCCTCGATATTGATCGCTTAAAAAGCATTCCGCGATCGGATTTGTAGGTAAAATGAATTGGGACAAAGTGGGACACTCTTGAAATGGATCGAAAATGCTAGATTTTTTCATGCCAAACTGGAGACAAGGTTAGATTGTGATTTTTACTGTGAAAACGACTTGGCATCTGTGGTTTTGGCTGCTTAAACGATTTTGGGACAAAATGGGACATGCTTGAAATCCTACGAAAAGGTAAGATTGGATGGGATTCGATGGCCGACAAACTCAAAAAAGTGTTTAAACGATGTTGAAATGCGGTATATTGAATTTGGTGGATAAAATAAAATGGGACAAAGTGGGACACCTCGAGAATCGATCGAAAGTTTGATATTTTTTCAATATCAGTTCAACTACGAGGTCAGCAAGTGTCTCAAGCCGTCGTAAGTGTCCCGTAACGAAGTGGGACAATATTGGGACAGTCCCAAAAAGTGAAATTTCTCAAAAAAAATGTTGTGTCAAATATTCCGTTAACATTAAACAGCTCTGATGATTTTCACTCGAGTGTCCCATTTTGTACGGCCACGTTAGCACGCAGCTGCGTGTGTTTTAAATCGGAAAAATCATTATTTTTCTTCAATCGTGATCGTTCTCGTATTTCGTCACCGATTACGATGATAATATGTCATTTATTTGTGTGCAATCAATCGTCCCATACAGAAAATGTAGTAAATGGTAATTTAGCATGCACGAAATAGAGGGCTCGCGTTTTATCTCATTAGCAAAGGCCAGCCCGAAAGAAAGAGGGACTTGAGCGAGAGGGCGAGGAGAGGGGGAAGGAAAAAGAAGGATGAACTGGGCGAGCGAGGTCTGCGCGGGGGGGAAGGGAAGACCGAGGCGATAAAATGAAGTTGGTATTCTCTAGAGAGTTCAGTTGCGAGCGAGCAGTAGACGTCGAGTGATTAGTACAAATAAATTATTTCGCAAACAATCGCTGTCGCAGAAGTGCTTAAATTTATACGAAAACAAAACAAATCTCAATTCGTAACGACATCGAATTTCTATTTCTGAGGTTATGTACACGTGATTCGTAGAATTATTACGAGAATGTTACGATAAAGTGAAAAAAAATACAGTGCGACGCGCCCAAGAATTAGTGTGTCAGAAATTGGAAAAAAAAGAGACACCACGACGACCTAAAATTCGAATTAGTGCATTTTTTAACCCTCTACGAAATACAGTGCTGTTTTTTTTTCAACGCTGCAAACCTGTTTCAGTGAAACACACAAATAATTCAATAAAAATATACAAAAAGAGATTTTTCTTGGTGATTTTATTTCCTAAGAATCAACGTATAATGTCAAGCAGCGTGTGCCACGCGCCTTTGCCAGCACGGATGGAAGCATTTACCACAAGGATTTGTTTGCGCGCTGTTGATCAGTACGAACGTCTACTTCAAGCACATTTTAACAAGGTATGCAAATAGCCCTCCTCCATTTTAAACTCCTCGAGCCAAAACTGTATAAAGTTTCAAGAAAAACATTGCTTTGTTGAAATTGATGTAATTTCTATTGAAAATTCGATATCGTAGAATGCCCTTGTGCCAAATTGCCACGCGTTGACGACTAGAGAATTTTTATACACATTCGAAGTATTTTTTGCCCCAATTTTCCATTTTACACCGATTTTTCGTTCCGATTGGAAATTCGCTGACGACATTTTCGAGTTTGCAACGTTTTGTTTATGGGAATTTTTAAGACTTTAGTTTCAAACTAGGGAATTTTCGTAACTAGAAGAAAAAGATACTTTATCGATTTGAATGCGTTTGCTAAATAGAACGTTAGAGGCGTAACGCGCCCACACAAATAACGAGATGAACGGAAATTGTATGGGGGCACGAGATCGGGTCGACGTTTCGCTGGCCATGAGCGCGTGGAATATTTATCGTTATAAGTTAAATAGGAGCTGTCATGAATGTATCATTTTTTTTCAACGCGTGGCTCTAATTACCTTCGTTGCCTCGGTTTAGTTTCCACCATTAAAATTATTCCGGAAAACTTAATCTTTGTGTTAACGGTTTCGTGGTAGTTTTATTTTTACTTTCGCTGGTTGTTTCGTCGTCGCGAAAAGTGCATCGACCTCGCGATCTTGATTATTTTTAATTAGAAAACGTCTCGGAGAAATAATTGTCACAAATACGTAATTATTTAATCAATTCTTTACGCGGTGCTTTTTTTAATTCGTTTTCGCGAAAAAAGT
The DNA here is from genome assembly GCA_013761285.1 of Campoletis sonorensis. Taxonomy (NCBI): domain Eukaryota; kingdom Metazoa; phylum Arthropoda; class Insecta; order Hymenoptera; family Ichneumonidae; genus Campoletis; species Campoletis sonorensis. Next base: position 333,567 of record JACEOJ010000087.1, read on the forward strand.
CGTCACCTTGTGGCGAAATATCGAACCTTGGTGCCCTCTTGTGGCAGGATTCACTTTATTAGCGTTCGGGCTAAAAACAACGAAAGCCAGAAACCTCAAAATTCTTGATATTTCAAGGTTCGACTCGATGTAATAATTTATTTGTGTCAAAATTATGATCGATCAGTTCACCGACCATATTTTTTTCTCCCAAGCCTTCAAAAATTCGTACATTTTCGATGGCATAAGAAACTTCAATATTTGGTCGTCAGAGGTCGCTCAAAACTGCCAACCAATTGCTTTTGAACGGCGGACTTTGAGAGCATAAAATTTCATAACTCGAGGGAATAATCGTTCGCTAACTTGAATAGGATCAACAAGAGTTTCGCGAGCTTTGAATTCATTAATGATTCTAATAAACGTGTATGTGAAACGTCTGCATTAAATCTATTTTGGACGGATGAACGACCCAAGCTTCCTGCTGACCTTTCGGTCTGTCGAGCCAGACACTGCGGCAGCTTACGTTCGATATAACACGACGTACGACTACTTCGAATCACAGAGAGGTTATGTACGTGTATATTAAACGGAGAAACACACACATGACATTTTTTTTTTTTTTCGTGAAGAAAAGACGAGGGGAATACTCGTCGGTCATCGAATCAAGGAAAACACCTCGAGTCGTGTTCTTCCTTTCTTTCTATCCCTCTTTCTTGCAAACAACTTTATCATCGGCATACAAATATATATTTTTTTCTCTTCTTTTTATTCATTTCACAAGTTTCTCTGTGCCCGTCCCATTGACCTCGTATGGTGTCATACGATACGAAACGTCGGCGGATATTTAATTCGCCAAGGGCGAGGTAGTGTACGTGCAGCGTTTACGGAACATGAAGCAAAAAGCATTAAACACGAATACGAGAGAATCGTTGGAATTTGTGGTAATTCGAGATATTGCCGGTAAAAACAATGCTTTTCCGAAGATATGCCATTTTACTACTTTCAACTTGAAAAATATACATGACATCGGTGGTAATCGTACGTTTTATGGTTTAAATATTCATCAATGGATATCCAACAATACGAAAATCGAACTTTAGCAACAATTTTCTTTGCGGCTCGCCCCGTTCCCGAGCAATTGTCGACAATCGTAATCTTAAAACGAACTATTCGTTCTATCGAGCCGCGTGAGCGAGAGAATCGTTTGAATATGTTGGCAAAAACAATGGTTTTCCAAAGATATATCATTTTACTACTTTCAACTTGAAAAATATACATGACATCGGTGGTAATCGTATGTTTTATGGTTTAAATATTCATCAATGGCTATCCAACAAGACGAAAATCGAACTTTAGCATCGATCCGTTTTGCGGCTCGCCCCGTTCGTGAGCAATTGTCAACAACCGTAATCTTAAAGCGAACTATTCGTTCTAACGAGCCGCGTGAACTCTTCCGGAACTAATGTTTCATTAAAAAAAAAAGAAAAAGAAAAATGGTGTCATACGTGCGTCACATTCTTCCGTAATTTCTTTTAATCATCGTGTGTCTCGCATATGGCACTTTGAATATAATAGAGTTAGAACAAAAGGAGAAAAGAAAAACTAGCGAAGCAGAGAGAGCGATGGAGGGAGTTGGAAGTCATACAATACTTTAGCAGAGTTCCGTTTCCAGAGCAGCTTACTCGTTAACCGGCTTATCAGTCAGACGCACATGTGTACATTTGTATATATTTTTTAAACATACACACACACGTACGATTTCTCGTATTAATTCGTTACTTACAATCAGTCCTCTTATCGCCCCATTGTTTTTATTCCAATTGAAATTTAATTATAAAAGTTATAACTGCAGAAACAAGCAGCAGCCTATATCGAATCGCTGCAACGATCCTCGAGATGGTAAAATCAATTTAACGATCCATCTCGTCAATTCAACATTTTCCGCACTCGCAAATTCAATTGGAATTGAAGTTAATTGCTTATGAATTTTATTCCTTCTCTTTCAATTCGTCATCTCATAAAAATTCATCTCTTTCGTGTCTATCGTGGCAATGTTAATTATTATTTAACAAACAAACAAACAAACAAAAATAATTCTATGTTAAATTTGACCTGCCTTGCGATATTTATACCTCATAAAGATTTATGACGTTTCGTGAGAATAGACAATTTTTTTTCTTCTTTTTCTTCTTCTTCTTCCTTCAATGACAATGGTCGAACAAAAAATATTTACTCAGTGGTAAAAAAATCAATCGAATATCAAAAAAAAAAGAGAGAGAGAGAGAGAGACACGCGGTTAACGAACGCTCATTATGTGGCAATAATAAAACGCGTTCTTGAGCAGTTTAATAAAAACGCCTAACAGCTTTCATGAATTATAATGAAAGAATGGCGCGAGCGGATGCGTACGTTACTCACGTTTAGTTTGAGCCGCAACGCGAGTTATTGAGATATACAAAACGTCGTATTATTGCAACGATGTTAAAATATTTTTGTTGACCTGTGGCATCAGCATATTTGTACCTCGATCATTTTAATTCGATTATTATTATTATTATTATTATTATTATTATTATTATTATTATTATTTCACGACTTCTTAAATATTATTATTGTTATTATTATTTGTCAAAATAATGATAAGTACATGAAATCTGGAGGTACACACGTTCCAATTTGATCACGTCACTCGTGTGTGTTTCTTTGACACGAGGAAACACTTCGCAAATTCAAATGCAAACTCGTTCAGCCAAACATCGACGACGATAATTACGCGACGATGAAGATCTTATCGTGAAATACGATTCAATCGAGGAATCGTAAATACCTATTCGCGTATTCGAAAATTCCTTGATACGAGAACAAAAAAGGATCGAACTTTAGAAAAATACGTCAATTCGGAAAAATAACATTTTTTTTTTCTATATTTTTTTTTACGGTTTTTTAAACTCACTATTTACGTGGGTTTGACGTAATTTTAATTCGTTTCTATCCTCGGCCACTCGTCGTCGTCTATTTAATTTCGTTTTTTTTAATCGGTCCAAACAATTAGTTAAAAATATTAAAAATATGAGAAAAAAAAAAAGAAAAAATTCTTCCAACCGCCGAATAATTGAGCAAATAATTCAATTCCAATAACGTCAAGTATGAATTTTCAATGACGTTCTTCGATGTTTTTGAATTAAATTAATATTTGCTTTACGTCGACGATCATATTCATTTAATCGATGTTTAATGGAGCAAACGAAATAATACGTCACTAAAAAGTTGCCCAATGTGTCATCAATTTTAATGTGTGCCAGATCTTTTTTCATTTTCGCTCTTGCCTCAAAGCCCCGTCGAAAAAAAAAATTCTTATTTTTTGACAACAAAAAAAAAAATATTCAAAAATAATAATCATTTCAAAAAAAACATACCACCATTTTACCATCCGGTAAAAAATAAATGGCGTTCGAATGAATTATCGTTAAAATTGATTGCAACAGACGCTGCTGCGAAACGTAAGCCCGTAAAGGCACGTGTTTATTTTTTTATTTTTTTTTTATTTTCATTTTTCTCTTTCTCTCTCTCTCTCTCCCTCTCTCTTTCTCTCTCTGTAACTACAACTTGTTGAAGTTGATACATTTACCATTGTGTACACGCTGCAATGAATTACAATTCGTTACACCTGACACAGACTTTTTGCTTGCTGAGTCAAGCTACTTCGTTTCACGTTAATGTCACGTGTGTCAATTATTTTTATATATAGATATATATACGTTTATTATTATTATTATTATTATTATTATTATTATTATTATTATTATTATTATTATTATTATTATTATTATGTACATATTATACGAAGGTATGTACATGTAGTATGTACAATAAAATATATGGCATAATCGAACAGCAGGTGAAACGTTTGCTTCGAGTGATCAAACACGAATACAAATGATTTATTATCATTTTTTTTTTTTTTTTATTCCTATTTTAGCATTTTTTTTTCTCTTTGCTCTTTATTTTCATAGTATTTTCATGATATTTTTTTTGTTATGAGGCGTGTGACTTATGCGTCATCGAGTATTTTTTCATTGACGAGTTATTGCCACGATGTTTTATTGTCTATTTTATAGATTGCCAGCGTGAATAATTATCGATAAATGAGCTTGGCTCGAAAATAGATCGAGGATTTATTGCTGCGACCTTATTCTTTTGGAGTTGACATTATTTATTGGTGTTTATCAAATGTTATGCAATTTGTTGGGAAATATTGTTATGTGAGGAGGAAAAATTGGTTGAGGCTTTAATTTTTTTTCGAGTTTTTCAAGTTTTTGGTATTTTGCAGAATTAAGGAATTGATTTTTCAAAGGATTTTTTCTTGTTTGGACTGAGTGGTTTTTTTTCGGTAGTTTAATTGAAAATCGTTTTCTGTTTTTTGTTTTTTGGTTTTTTGTGATAAGGAAATTCTTAGATCGAACGTAACAATGAACTGATCGATGTTTTTTGTTTTTTTTTTGTTACAGCCGTCAACCAAGGACAATAACAAGGACAACAAACCGAGATTACCGAGAAAAAATGCCGAGAAGATTGTCGTATCTCGAAACAAACAGCAGGAACGAAATAATGAGGAAAGGGCGAACTGTCAAGATCGCGAAGGTTCCACATCGTCTGGCACTTTTTCCGGTGTAAACACTTTGCGCCAATGGAGAAAAAATTCGTCGTTGGCGAATGGAAATAAAAATGATAACTCCTTCGTCAACAACCAACAATCCACGAATTTTAATGTAAATAATGAAAAATCTGATTTCATCGTCGACTCCACATCGACCCTCATCAATTCTACTATGAAACAATTTCCAAATATTTTGTCCGATGCCACCAGACCCGAAGAGGATTTGTCCCTTAAATATCTCGCGCTGGTTAGTATTTAAAAAAATTGAATTATCAAAAAAATCAAAGATTTCTTCGTATTTTCTTGGTTTTTGGATCTAGCAAATTTCTGAACATGGTTTCAAAATCATTTTTGTTATAAATACAAAAAAAAACGATAGGGTTTTCGTGAAAATTGATTTTTTCAACCACAGCACGAGTCGGAGGCAACAAAACTTTGTTTTTTTCTCTCTAATTCGCCTCGTAACGCTATTTTCATTCAATTTCTTCGTAACTTTGTTTCAAATTCTTAATTAATCCATTTTCTCGCTTTATTACAATTTTTTATGACCCTCCATACGTTTTTTTATATTTTCGCAGTCCTTCGAACTGCGCAGCAAAGTTTTTTACGCTGTCGTTACTTTTTCGCAGTTGCAATTAAATTTTTTTATGCAGCAGACGATTTTTCATTGCTCAGATTTTTATGCGGGTCTCTTTATTGTTTTTTAAACTCGAGCACCGTCTGCGAATCTGAAAGTTTTGTTGTTTCGAGTCATTTCTACATTTTCGAAGACGAAAGATTTTGTTCGCACTCCAGACTCTGTCGTTAAACTTCTGTCACAAGGAAATTTTGAATAAACTCCTTCAAAAACTTCATTTTTTTCAACATTTTGTACCCCCGGTCCAAAAATTAATTGTCTTATTCAAAATTTTGGTGTTTTTTCTCTGTTTTTAGAACGCTTTGGAATTGACAGCGCCGGCGAGTGACGTTTTATTGAAAAATCGATTGAAATCTTGGTTCCAATTGTCCGGACATCCTGACGGTTTTGCGCCAGCCGGTCCAGGAACAGTTTGGAAACGACGGGCCGGAGGGCTTGAGAATACGGAGAGAAACGTTTACGAGTGTTTGAGCAAAGACGCAGAAATGAGAGAATGCATTCCAAGATATTATCGAGAAGTTGAATACAAAGGAGAGACGTTCATCGAGCTGCAAGATTTGCTGTTCGGTTTCAACGATCCCCACGTAATGGACATAAAATTGGGAACGAGGACTTTCCTCGAGTCAGAAGTTTCAAAAACCACCGAAAGGCCTGATCTTTATTTAAAAATGATCGCCGTCGATCCCAACGCACCGACCAACCTCGAACACGAAAAAAAAGCTGTCACGAAATTACGATACATGCAATTTCGCGAACAACAAAGCTCCACCTGCAGCCACGGCTTTCGCATCGAAGCCATGAAACTTCCGGGCACTCCACCCATCACCGATCTCAAAACTGTCAAATCTCATCGACAAGTCTTACGCACCATGAAATCTTTTCTCAACGACGGCGCCAAAACTCGAACAAGACTTCTCGAGAGACTCCGTGACATTAGACAGCGGGTCGAAAATTCCAAATACTTTCAAACTCATGAGGTTTGTTTTTTTTTTTTAATTTTATCATTTTTTATTGATTTTTCTTATTTTTTATCATTATTGATTTGTTTTTCTTATATTTTTGAATTTTTTATTATTCTTTTATTATTTTTCGAGTAAAATTCATTAAAAATTCGTTGAATTAATTGGTTTTGGAAAATTTAGGTTGAATATTTTGATGAATCGGAATTTTGAGACTGAAAATGGAACAAAAATCGGGAAAAAGTCAAATTTATTCTGGGGAATCGATAAAACTATTTTGGACGAGAAAACACAATGTTTTACGATTCGTTGACACACTGGGTCCATTTTACCCCGAATAGTTATGTTTCTTTGACGTTTATTTGCTTAGAAATATTTTCCAGAAATGTTACTGCTCGTTCGTCGAGTTGAATGATTTTTTTTATTATTTCGAAAGGAAACCATTCACTTGTTCAAATAAATACCATTTGTCGCAATTTCGTCACGGCACGATTTCTACTTTTACTCGAAAAAAAAGCATTTTTTTTGTGACTAAATCGCTGGTTGATCTTGAAATATTGAAAAATGATAAAAATATGATTTTTTTCTGAGTCAACATTTTTAACAATTTTTTTAAACAATTAAATTAGATTTTTTCCGAATTTTTATCATGCCCACATATCAACATATTTTGAAAACGTTCTCCTGATTTTTTTCAATTAAAACTAAACGAAAAGTCGCTGATGACAGGCTAAAAAAATATGATTTGGGTCAAATTGACCCAGTGTGTCAACCAAGGGTTGCAATTATTGTTTCTCAGCATTTCTTAATAATTTCAATATTGCAAATTAATGTTTCGTATCAATATTTTTCCCGAATAAGAACAAAAATTGTTGTTTTTTCAAAAATTTCGATTTTTTTGTTTAAATAATAGTGAAATTTTTACGAACAATCCTTAATAAATATGTTTTTTTGTTTTTTTTTTTTCCAGATTATTGGAAGCAGTATTTTCATGATTTATGACGAAGAGAAAGTGGGAGTGTGGCTGATAGATTTTGCAAAGACTTACAAAGTGTCAGAGGGTGAAACATTGACGCACAGAGCGCCGTGGAAAGAGGGAAATCACGAGGAAGGTTTTTTATTTGGACTGGACAACCTGATATCCGTGATCGAGGAAGTGGACGAATCTTCATGAAAAAAAAGCAATTTTTGTCGAAACGAAAGAAAAAAAAACATCGAAAACGAAAGAATCAACTTTTTTCGCAAATGAAAAATATTTAAAAAGTTCTGCATGGGTGAGAGAAACGATAAGGAGGATAAAAAAGTACCAAAAGATCGCGAGTTTAGTCTCGTGTTGAAATTAATGAAAAAGTAACTTAAATATTTAGACTTAATAGTTTGACTGACGAAATGTTTGCTGGTCAATTTCAAAGAGAAATAAGAATGCCCGAAAAAAAGCTCGTTGGGCAATGAAAACAAAAAAAAAGAAAAAAAAAAACGAAAGAAATGTATATTTTAAAAAATACCGAAAAGACGAATACGAGCAGACGCCATTTTAAAAAACGACTCGTCTCTCGTACCTCGTACTTTTTCAATTACGAAACTTTGTTTTTTTTTTAAATTCATATATCGTCACTGTAACTTCGACAAACGAAAAAAAAAAAAAAAAATAGAGTTTAACGAATAATGTACAAAAAATTCGTTCCCAACGAAAGTGACTGCAAAAGGCATTTAGTATTAAAAATATTTTTTGTTTATTTTAAGTGTAGATATCTATAAAAAAAAAAAAATATATATATATATATATGTATATTGTACCTTTTTAATACTTTATGATAAATACTCGTGGATTTATAAACTGAATTTCAAGAAATATATGAAAATCATAATTAATGGTGTTTTAGTTTCGAATTATTATTCTCGTTAAAATTTACGTACCATTTTTATTCGTTGGACAACTTCGTTTGTTTACATCTCGTCCGCAACCTCTTCCCTCTCCACAGCCTTTTCGACGTGACGCAACTTTCGTTCGCAAAGAATTTTGGACGAAAGCCCCCAAATCGTGGATTTTCCATTCGATGATCGTTAACGAAATTTTTCACATGATAATGTTTTGTTAATTTCAAATTAAGACACTACCTTTTCCAAACTTCGGAAATATTCAGAAAACAATGCTATTCGCCATTTTGTATTTTTAGTTCCGATGGAATTGAATTATCGCTATCGCAGCGCTATTTTTTACCGGTTTTTTGCACCAATTACGTAATTTTTGTAATAATGGTCTTGCACCAATCGCATACATTGTTTTATTTTCGTTGTTTTATCAAATGGTATTCACAAAAGAATGTTGTTTTTAAGACATTGCAAAATAATAAAATAATTCAGCGTCATTTTGTATGATCAAGTGCCCGATAACTCGAGAATTCCATTTGAAGTGTCAAAGAAAAGGTAAACAAACGTTTTTAGCGAGCACGTGCTCGTTGAGCGGTCACAGCGCCACGTGGACAAACAAAGAACTATTTAACGTCATACTCAGTATCACCGCTTTCCCGCCAACGGCGCTAGATTCGCTTATTTTGTTATTTTTCTTTATATTCGTCAATTATTCCAAAAAGTTTTGCTTGTGAATACAATGTTATTAACAGTTGAAGAAACACTGCGTTGTTGAATCCTCTTTTTCATGAGTAATTAGTTCGAAAAGTGAATAATTGAATCTCGTGGAAAATGATCTCCAGGTTTTAATCGTTCCATCGGTGTTTTTCTCTTTTTTTTTATTCAAACAGGTTCTTTTGAAAGACTTAATTCGTGGGACGACGGAAGCAACGATGCGAAAAAACAAAAAATTCGTCATTCTTCACTTCAAACGAATTCGCAAGAAAGACAAATTTATCAGCCCATCGCGTCGTTAACACGAACTCAATGTTGGTAAGTCTCAATTTCTCAGTTTCTCGAATTATCACCTTTTCTTTTTAATTCCAAGCTCTAAAATTCAAAAAAATCAAAATTCCTTAATTTTTTAACTAGTAATGCTTTTTTTTTCTGTCATTTGTTAGTCCCCTGATCAGAGGAACTATCACATCGACCTCCGAATGGCGCATGACTAATCGTGGCACACGTTATTCAAATTTTGTCCTCGAAGATGACAGCGGACAAATTGACGGCGTCATTTTTCGTACCAGCGATTGGGAGTTTGAAAAAAAATTTGTGGTAACAAAATTACATTATTTTCCAATAAAAAAAAGTAGTAAAACCAGCAAATCCATTAATTCTTAATGTTTTTAGTGTTACGCATAAAAACTAGACTTTTTTGTATTTTTATCCATCAAAATTTAATGCGTTCGGAGGAAGACGCTCAATATTTGTTTACAATTTCCGAGCAGCGGACGAATAAAATATATTGATAATTTTTACAAAACTTGCCACAAGTTTTTACGAGATTGACACAAAATTTTGTGTATATTTCAAAAATTAATATTTCCTTCTAGGCCGGTGTCAGATTGACGGTTGCGGATGCGGTAGTAAAACCAGTAAACCCAAATTATCGTAAAAATTCCAATCACTTGTACGAACTCAGCATCTCGAACGAATGTCGAACTGTCAAATTCGAAGATCCTGTAATCGATTCTAGAAAACTAGTACCGAAAAAATTTGATCCCAAAAGTTCTATGAAAGACTTGATGCGAATAATTCAGCCGGGAGAACTTGTCAGTGAGTTGCCATTATTTGTTTATTTATTTATTTATTTATTTATTTATTTATTTATTTATATTATTATTTATTTATTTAGTAATAAGTAAAATAAAAAAAATTGCAATTGAATATTTATTATTGATTAATTATGAGATTTATTTGATTGATTAGTTCTTTTAATTTTAATTGAGCATTTATTTTTATTTTGTTTCATGTTGCAATGACAAAAAATTTGTAATCAATTGAATTCTATGTAAGAATTTGAGAAAAAAGGATTAATATGAAGTCTAGAGATTAATTCGATTTGATCTTTTGAGATATTTATAAATTTTTTCACTGCCCGACGAATTGGATGGAAAGAAAATTATTCATAATTATCGAATAATCTTGACAATGATTTTTTTTTACCAGGTATTGTTGGACTCGTGATTTCCTGTAGGCCAGAAACTTTCCAAAAATCTCCTCTGGGATATGTAGAATGTAGAAAAACGCTGGTTTTGAGAGACGTCGAAAATTGCGAGGTATTTTTTAGTTTTTTCTCGTTTGCTTTGTCTCATAATTGTATATTCAAACAAAAATTTGTAGCGATTCTCATTGAGCTCTTTCGAAAGCTCAATGAAAGGAAAAAAAAATCTCTCAATTTTATTCTGTATTTTTTATGTGTTTTCTATTTCATTAATTTTATTCTTTCTTTTTTATTTCTTTCTATTTTATTTATTTTCACTTTTCTTTTTGATTTTTTTTGCTAGATCGAAGTCCTCGTTTGCGGAAGAGCAAGCTCTCGATATGAATTTCCCATGAATTCACTTGTCCTTGTGAAAAATGCGATTTTCAACGTTGAAGGACCAAAAACAAAGTTGACTGTAGAATGGACAGATTTTCATCTCGCTCCTCCGAGTCCGGAAATGCAAGAGTAAGATATTTTTGAAGAAAAAACTATTCAATAAAAAAAAAAATGATTCTACTGCAAAATTTTTCTTTAAATAATTCTTAATGCACGAGAAAAAGGAAAAAAATATGAAAAAACAAAGAATTCCGATCATTAATCGTCGCTGTTTTCTTTTTTTCCAAATACAGAATTGAACAAATTCTCAAACCCTCTTCAGTCGCCCCTGCCGCATCTGTTAAACTTCCTTCAGTCGCTTTTGTCGCTCCTGTTGAGTCTCCTTCGGTTTCTCTGATCAAACCAACGGTTCAAAATTCAAGCACGGTTCGTGCAACGGACAATAAAAAAGTAAAAAAGAGTTCGATCGTGGAAGCAGATCTTGATCGTCCGATTCCTTCCACTTCTGGCAAATCCATTGAAAACAATTTTATCAAGATTGACGTCATTCATGATCAAATAACACCAGGATCTATAATTGGTTTGAATTTTTTCCATTTTTTTTTTCTCAACACTCAATTCTTTTACCTCAAACATTTTTTGCTTTCGTTTGACGAGTTACAATACTGTCGTTTGGGATTTTTTCATAAAAATTAAAGAATAACGAACATTTTTAATAATTATTGAGTTCATTCAATACAAAAATCAAAATTTCTTGTTTATCAAACAATTTATCACACTATTTTACGTTATTTTTAAAGAATTTTCAATTCTATCTAAATTTTTCTACCCTTTAACTTTTCACAGACGTTTTAGCCGTGGTTTCATGTCGTACGAGTCCGCAACACATCAAGTGTTCAAATGGTATAAAAACTAAAGTGAGCCTCGAACTTGCCGACGAAACTGGGAAGACGGTAAGACAAAAAATAATAAAAATATCATTTTTTCTTCATTATTATTGTTATTATTATGATTAATTATTAATTATGAACTATTAATTATTCGTTATCATTCCTGCCCATTAAAAAATTGATCTGCGTCAAGAGGATTAGAAAAAAAAATTCATTTGTTTTTTTTTTACTGATTTTTTGAAGCCTTTTTTTCTGATTCGAATGCTCAGATTTGGATGATAGTTTGGGGACCAAACGGCGATAAAATCGATTACCGTAAAAATATGATAATCGCAGCGAAAAAAGTTCAGGTGCGTGAATGGAATAATGTAAAAGAACTGAATTGTACGGACCTGATGTCGTCGCTGGTCGTTGAACCGGAAATCGACGAAGCCGAAATGTAAGCGGTTTCAATAATCGAGAAAAAAAATAGATCAAGAATTGAGAATTTTCGTTTTAAGGATAAATATTTTTTCATGTTATTCTGTAGATTGCGAAACTGGATAGAGCGCAATGCCAGAAAAACTGACGGCGAGAAAAACTTGCCAGATACTTCGACGTGGGTGCGTATCGCCGATTTTCAAAATGGCCAAAAAATCAGTTAGTTGACGCTTTTTTTTAATGACTCAATCAAGTGAAATCGAAAAATTGATTTTTTTTCCCCATTCGTCAATCAATCCGATAATTTTTTTAACATTTTTCTCTTTTTTTCTACAGGAGTTTTGGGGATTGTAACGAAAATAATGGAAGTGAAAATTATCAAAGCGGAATATGTTGACGATTTTTCAAGAACAATCGAAATTATTGACAGTAGTGAAAAAACGGTATGACGAAGAACCAATGCTTACAAAAATAATAAAAAATTAATATTAGAGACGAAGACAGTGAATTAAAAAAAAAAAAATGACTTTTTCGATCGAAAAAATAATAATTTTCTAAAAAACAAATACTTCGTTCGAAGTGATTTTTGACATTCCAACTACTTTTTCTTTTTCTTTTTTTTTTTTTGAGCCGAATTACAGCAAACTTTGTGATATTTTTTCCAGATTCGTTTAACACTGTGGGGCGAATTGGCACGAAATCTCGAAATTCCTATCGAATCGGTCGTTTATGCGACGAACGTCAAAATCTACCGAAAAGATAAAATTAGAGGTGCAATGACATGGACTTCTAGTTTCGAAATCAATCCTCCTGCCTTTGAAAAAGAAATTGAAAGGTATTAAAAATAAAAAATCTTATTTCTTATTCTGAAAAATAAAAAAATTGCTTATTTCTTAAATTTTCTAAAAATATCAGATACCAAAATTTGTGGCGAGATTTTTCATTGGAACAATAATTGCAAGTATCGACGTTAAATCCAAAATTTTCACGATCGATGACCAACAAAAAATGGTTAAAAATTCGTTTTTCACTTGATTGAACTTTTTTTTAGATTGCGACGTTGTTTTTCAAGCTACAAAAAGGTCGCAGCTTCGAGTAACTGCAACGAAACATTTTCCAACGCCAGAAGTTGACATAACGAAGAAGGGAAAAATCCAATAATTGGAGAACTGCGCACGTGAGCTTAACAATATTTGAAAACGTCAAAATCACAAAGTATTGAACTTCGAGTTACGCGAAACGTCAAACGAAATGAATTGCGACGAATAAAGAAAAAGGAGTCAAAATTCTAACGACTGATTAAAAATTCTTGAGGTTGAACAGCTGATTAAACAAATTTTTATCTTATCGATGCATGAAAAAAAAAAATAGTGATCCTCAATCATCGTAAATTGATTCAATTAACGAGGAGAGAGAAGAAAAAAACAAATTAAGCAGAAGAAAGATTTTTGTTTGTTTGTAACAGTGAAAATAAAACGAATGTTGAAAATTCGATCAAAAAGCGTTGACAAACTCGAGAATATTGTTTTTGTTTTGTTTTTTCTTTCAAATCAGATTAGTCTGAAGTCGGAGAGTCTCGAATTAGGGAATCACTTTGAAATTCCAATGTGAAGAACACGAAATGATTAAGAGGCAAAGAAAGAGAGAGAGAGAGAGAAAAATTTGTATATTGACTTTTTGCTCTTGCAAAAAAACGTCTCCTTTCACCTTCGTCGCGATCGAGGGACACGGACGACGAAAAAAAAAGTTGACAAAAAGAGAAAGATGGCAATGACGCGTGTATATTTAATTTTATCTACTTATCGAATGGAGAGAATCAGCGAGAGCAAAAGAAAAAGACTCAAAAAGAAAGAAAGAGAGAAAGAGAGGGAGAGAAAGAGAGAGAGAGAGAGAGAGAGAGAGAGAGAGAGAGAGAGAGAGAGAACGAGAATTCGTATCCGCCTTCTGGTGTCTCGTTTGTCTCTGTATTAAATAAAAGATGATGTTGAAACGAGGGTTGAGAATATTAGTACACGCTGTTGTATGCATAAGTTGAATGAACGAGGAGAGTGAGAAATCTCCCACCACCGATGGTGCATATAGGAAAAAAAAGGAGAAAAAAAAACAGCAAGGAGAAGAAGAAAGAGGAGGGGGAAAAACAGCTTAACCAGCATTCTTGTCAGCGGCATAGAAATGTCTATGTAGTTAGCTAGACAGACTTTGCCACAAGTCTCTAAACTCTGTAGCCAAACGCACGAACTCATTCAAATTTAAATCTGTCTGAAGAGATAAAAACATTACGTTAAGTATTTACGGAATTTTTGTTGGAAAACCGAATCGAAGACGATGAACGATTGGTAATTTGTTAAGTTGTCGATACAACGGATTTTTTTCTTTTTATCGAACCTTTCGAAATTCAATTAAAAACAAATCAATCGTTATCAGCCGTTTTATAAAATCTGATTTTTTGCTCTCGAGTTATTTCTGCTGATAGATTTTAGATTTTGATGAAGATCGTGTTGGAAATTGCGATTGTTATGTAAAGAGAAAGAAAGAAAGATAAAATTTGAGTGGAAAAAAGAAAAAAGTGCGATTTGACAGTGCTGTCAAAATGTTTTGAGAAGAAAAAATAACGAGATCGATTCTGTTTTATCGTAATAATTATTTTCTCGAAATTCTATCGTTCCCAAGGAAGATTTATGGTTTTATAAAAATGGGAATTCTAGTCATGAAAAAGTTTGGAGTTTTTACGATTAAATCAACGAGAAATACTTCAGCTCGATGTTTTTCGGGCTTCGTGGCTGTCGAAGCCAACAAGTGGTCAACGCGTGGGAAACTCCTATGGAAGATGAGTTCGAATTTCCACAGAAGCCAAAGTGCAGGGAAAATATCGTCAAATACGAAAACAACGAAGAACACAATCCCTGTTGCGAATAAAAACAAATGGACTTCTGGATCTTTGGGAACTTTGGTGTCGCTCTTCAGGACCGAAAGGGCGATTAAACTTCACGAATACGTCGACGAAAATCATCGAAAATTGGGACCCATTTTCAGGGATCGTATCGGCCCCGTCGATCTCCTTTTCGTTAATTCGCCCGATGATTTTCGAAAAATATTTCGACTCGAAGGCTCAACCCCCATGCACTTTTTACCAGAAGCTTGGCATTTTTATAACAAATTGCGAAATTCTTCACGAGGCCTTCTCTTTATGTGAGTTTATTTTTAATTATCGATACAAACAAATATTTGGTGATTATTTAGTTTCTTTTCCGCGAAAATCGATAGAATTTCACAATATTTTGATTGTGACTGATTGATTGTTTTTTTTTTACTTTGGATCTGTCCTTGGGGCACTTGATGAATAATAATATAAATACATTTTGTTTACAATTTAAAATCAGTTTAGAGTTTAGTTCAGTTCAGAGAAAATTAAATCATTTATTTCTGAAAACTTCAAAACCCCATAATTTATGGAATTCACTACCTTTCGAAAGCACGTGGTTTTTTGTAAACCAGTTGTGTGGGCGTATTTGTTGTCCTGCTCATTTCTCCTAAATGATTTTTTTCTGGAAACTCCGAAACTTTATAATTTATGGATGAAAAACTTTTTCAAGAAAACCAAAAAAAAAAAATACATCATTTTTTGGAAAAGGAACGAAACTGCATAATTATCCTTTTTCCTTTGCCCCTAAAATCACCATTTTTCGTCCTGGTCAACTTTATCTCTTCCCATCTGTCCTTACTCAGTTGCATTTCCATATTCACTGGAGAAAGAGGTAAAGGGCCTGAGATATTTAAACGATAAGGAACTAGAGGTGAAATTAGAAAATACGAAGATGAAGAGATTTTGAAAATGGGCGGATGTGGGCAGATATAAAAAAATGAAATGGGAAAGAAAAAATGAAAGAATAAATCAACAAATTTGAACGTTTTTTAAATTACTATTTACGAAAATAATTTTTTCTGCATTTATTTTTAAACAGGGACGGCGAAGAATGGTTGCATTTTCGAAGAATCATGAACAAAGTAATGCTTGTACCAAATCCAGCAAATATTATGACACCGAGATGTTCTGAAGCTGCTCACGATCTCGTTGAAGAATGGAAAATATACGCCGATACGTCCAAACCAATAGAACAATTGGAAACTCGACTTTATCGATGGTCCATCGAAGGTAAAAATACAAATTAATTAATCCCCGAAAAAAAACATTATTAAATGTCCAAAATGAGCAAAATTTGAAAAGTACAGCTTGAAAACTGTTTTTCAAAAAAAATCCAACGTTTTGAAAACCGTTTTTGAAGTTCCGAGGATCTCAGACAATCGATTGAATCTTTTTTTTTCTAATCGTTCAAATTTTACACTAAGAAAATTCTTCAACATTAAAATGGCTTAAAAATTGATTGTAATTTTAAAAAATGTTGATTTTTATATTTTTTTATTCACTCATTCATTCATTTATTGAAATAATTAATAATTAATTTGTTTATACTTATTTAAACAGTAATGTTCGCGACATTGATTGGATCGTCTTGGAAAAACTTCAAGCCAAGGATCGACGAGGAAACGATGCAACTCGCAACGACACTTCATCGGATATTCGAACTGAGTGCAAAATTGTCACTTTTGCCAGTAAAATACGCAATCAAATTTCGTTTGCCAGTTTGGCGAGAATTTTGTCAAGTTGCTGACGAGGCACTGGGTTCCGTGCGTTCTATCGTGTCGGAACTTTTACGTCTCGAAAGTGACGGACTATTGAGTCTTATGATAAAAGAAGGAATCACGAAGGAGGAAGATCTTGTAAGAATTGTCACGGATCTCATAATTGCGGCTGGTGATACGGTAAATTCAAAAACTTTCGTTTTTCCTTTTGCTGAATCACAAAAAAATAAATAAAAAGCTCTATTTAATGGAATTTATTGACAGGAAAAAATATATCTTGAGTTTTCCAGTAAATTTTCGACATATTTTCATTATTTTTAATTTTTTACTCAATTTTTTATATTTTTGAAGATTTTTTTTTTGGAATTTGTTGTTTATTATCGCCAGTTTTTGCTTGAAAATTTAATTCGGTTTTTGATTCGTTTTCCAATAAATTTTCGATATATTTCGATTATTTTTGACTTTTAACTCGATTTTTCGTAATTTTGAAGATTTTTTTTGGAATTTGTTCTTTTTTATCGCCAGTAGACGGCTTACTCAACCCAATGGGCATTATTTACACTCGCTAACAATCCCAGGGTTCAAGAACAACTTGAAGAGAAGATCAAACATCTGGAGGAAAAAGAAATCATGGCCAATAACTACGTTAAGGCGATAATCAAAGAATCCTTGAGATTATATCCAACGGCGCCCTTTCTCACGCGATTTTTACCCGATGATGCAGTAATCGCTGGACATCACGTGGCTAAAGGGGTAAATAATAAATAATAGAAAAGAATTATGACCAAAAACTGAGATTTAGTCAACGACTTTATCGATCTCTTTATTTTGAACATAAAAATAAAGTGATGGATAAAATCATTGACTAAAGATTCTATAATTAAATTTATTAATGAAATATTTATTAATTAAAGGAATTATTAATAATGTCGATTTACTCGAGCGGCAGAGAGCCCAAAAATTTTCCAAACCCCAACGAATTTCGTCCCGAACGATGGATAAGAAACGAATCTGGAAATTACGAGGAAGTTAAAAATCCTCATGGCACTTTACCTTTTGCTCTCGGAGCACGAAGTTGCGTTGGTAGAAAATTGGCCGAAACTCAAATGATTCTTACACTTGGTCAGGTAAGAAACCAAAACAACGAAAAAATAAACGATTAAATTGTGATGTTATTTATTTACATTATTCTTGTACAATTTGTTGCTTAAAATGAAAAAAAAAAAATATCTTTTCATCTTATATTATGGCTTTTAATTTGATCGATGTAAACTTGAGATTTTACGATCCAATAATGTTCGCAAACCATTAATTCACGATTTGGAATATATTTTTTCATATATTTTTGTTTGTTTTCTTTTTTTGCAGATCGTCAAGACCTTCAGGATCGAATGTTCTAACGCGGAGGCGATTAAAATGATATTGCATATGATAGCCGTTCCTTCGGAGCCAATAAAACTCAAGCTCTACAAGAGATAAACATTATTTGTTACGTTGAAAAAAAAAAGAAGTTGATAAAATAAATTCTGTTTTTCCGAAATTTTTCAGTGATTTTCGAAGCCTAATTTTCTAATATTTCATCACGTTATACAGTTGATTATCTATAACTTTTTTTTGTCAAAACAACTGATGTGCAAATACTAAAAAATTGTATTGCGAATAAAAAATACTGATTGAACGAATTGATCGAGTGGGTTTTTCGTGATTTTCGATATTTACAAATGATGCAACTGGTTTTTTCAAACTTATCAAGTACAATTCGTTGAATCGAGAGAACTAATTGTGTTTTTTTTTTACAAATTATGGATAAAAAATTTCTGTACAATTTCTCTTCGAACGATTGAAACGAAAGAAAAATGATTTTCTCAATTTAATTTAGTCTCCCAAAATTTGTCGAGGTCGTGGGTACTTTTTTTCAGTTCAAATGTTCGCCAAAAATTGATTAATGTGTTTTTTCGTATTTGAAGTGTCTCGAATGACGGAATTTTCAACAACGGACGTTAATTCGTTGTTCAAATGTGAAATAATATAAATTCTAAGTTCGTGGCAACGCGAGTGCGTTCTCAATGACGGTTCGAGTGTCTTTGACGAACTCTCGGAAATTCGTGGTCGCGTGAAAGTCGCGAAAAGCTCGTAAACGATGTGACCTCATCATGTCCGAGGTGAGAAATATTTGAACGCAGCAATTGCGAAATTCGGGGCAAGAATTAATTCGCGACCAGTTCCAAGCGCGACAAAGATTCTCGTGATCGAGACGAGCCATAGAAATTTCTGTGAGACGTTCGGAAAGATCGTTCATTAAATATTTATCAGCCAAAATGACAGCGTCGAGAATGGCTTCGATTTGGTGATTTTTTAATCGACAATCGCCACCGACAGCGTCGAGCAAAGTTGTCAAACCGCCTTTCGAAGCGTTTTTTAATTTAACGTTACTTTGACCGGATTCGGAAAAGTTTCCCTGCAACATTGCCGCGAAAACTGCAGATTTTTCGCAAATTATTTTTCTCCTCGTTTTCACGGTGCTCCCGTCGTCGAGCTCAAAAATCACCAAATCCGGACTCGATTCCTCTTCCTCCACGTCGCAATCCTCGTCCCTCGAACTCTCCCGAATTTCCACCTTCTCTTCGTCCTCCTCGCTGCGCCCTTTTGGCGCTGAAACTTTGAGCGAATCGGCCAACTTACAAATCGACAATATCGCGTCGTCGTACATCGAATTTTTTGATTCCTCCACTTCGCGATATATGAGCTCAAGGCCGTTGTGATATTTTAATAATATCCTCAACTTTTCGTGACTTTTTATCACGAATGGTATCGATATCGCTACAATCGATTTCTGGGCTTCCTGGCCCCGCAAAAGTAACGTCGCCATTTCACCGAATGCTCCTCCGGTCTCGGCGATTTCGCACAACGCTCGCGTGTAATGCTCCGATCCGTAAAGCGTTTGAGCCTCCAATACGAAACTTTGAAGCAAAAGTGGCACGAAGTATGCACGGTTCCTGTGTAAAGAAAAGATTAAAAAAATAGTAAACTTGAACAAATCCATAAACAATCTATGTAAATATTTAATTGACGAAGATTTAGCAGATCAAACGTTGTAAAAAAAAATCTAAATTCTTTTCATTTTTTACACTGAAAAAAAAAAAAATCGTTGAACGAACAAAGTTCCCTTTGTTCGACGAAAATAAGGTCGATTCAATAACTTTTCTGTTGAATCGCGGATCTGGGTCATTTGATTCAACAATAAAATTGTTGAAGTGTCAATGCCCAACGCGTGAACCACTTTGAGAACACAAAACAAATGAATGAATAGAAAAATTGTTGAAATTATTCAAGAAATTGGGAAAATTCGAACCTAATTATTCTTGTAAGAATCACAGCAGCCCGATAATTTTTTGTGGATGCAATATAAGCGACGAGAGCTTGTATAGTCGTTGGATCAGAAAGTCTATCGATGGGTACGGTCGAGTGACTCAACATGCTTAACAAAGCAAGAATGCTCGAAGATTCTCGTTCCTCTTCGTGATCCTGTTGATAATTATCATCGAAATTATCCTCGTTTTCTGTTTTCATAAATTCGTCCTCTTCCTCTTTATCCTCGTCTCTGGCAGCTCGAACTCTCGAATTCAATTCACCTTCGTCTTGAATATCTAAAAAAATAAAAAATCGAACCAACTTTTATTCGCATTTCGAGAAAATAAAATTACTTTTATGAAATTTTTTATTAAAATTCAAAAAAAGTCGACGATTAATAATCATTTTTTTAAGGAATTAAGACTGAAATTTGAGTAAAATGAAAACCTGTTGAATCCTCGTTTTCAAGCCACTCGGTATCGCTGCAAATTGGACTGTAATTGTCGTCAGCATATTCATCAATATCCGAATTAGTTTCACATGGGAAAAGAGGCGGAGTGCTTGGTGGTGACGAATAGGAAGTGCTCGTTCCACCAGGACTCCAATCTTCCCGAGGATAATCCAAACTAAACCTGAAAAAAAAAGAAATAAAAATGAATGACAATCATGTCGAAAAATAGTTTTTCAGTTTTTCTCACATACTAAATGGTTTGCAGGAATAAGTTAATGAAGAAAAGTTGTTGTAAATTGACTAAAGAACAACATACTCCAAATTCATGGATCATCCAAGCTAATATGTACTTGCTGTAGAATTACAAAAATTGCGAACATTTTTTTCTTTAGATTTTTTTGAAAAACTAAATGTAGCTTCTCTGATGTTGCAAAAAAATTTGTGCAAAGTTTTAGAAGGCTTCACCATGTAGAAGCCAAAATATTTATCGATGAAAATGTAACTTTTAACTCGAGCTCTTACGAGAAACTCCCAAAAATTGTGATTTTTACCAATAAATATCTGAACGTTTCGTTTGGTGAAACCTTCTAAAATTTATTACACACGTGCATATGACATTAACGAAGATTTATCCAAATTTTCAACAAAATCTTAAGAAAACGCTAAAACTACCTTAAACGAGAAAGAATAAATGTTTACCTTCCATTCTGGGAACTAGTTCTATTGTATTTAAAGTCTCCTGCCCTTCCGTATGGTGAAGTATTATCAGCTGCTCTTTTTTTACAATTTTTTGTATCCCGTTTGTCATAACTTTTGCCATCGATAGCCATTTTCTTGAGTTTATCAACGAGAACATCGACAAGACCATTTTTCACCATAATGTCGATGCTGAGATCATCGCAGATGAATTGTGCGAGCGCGTGAAGGAGCATCGGATGATATCGTTCGTTGTGAACTTCGTTGAGAAGAGCGAGAATAGCTTCGAGCCCGGAACCACGACGGATTTTCGCTCGATTGACAGCTTCTCGACAAAACATGCATAAACTAACGAGACTCTCCCAAAACGAAGTGGAGGAAGAAATCGTCGAGGTTGGACGTTCGTTGCTCCAACACGAAACAGTTCTCGATTTTAAAGTTTCTACGAGACACTCGATCGCTCCAGAATTTCCAAGATCCGGTCGACGGCCCGCGTAAAGACACAATTTGTACAAACATTTAATTGCTGTTTTGTTCGATGATTTACAGTAATCGACGATGCAACGATAACCGTGAATTCCTTTCTCTCCTCGCATTTGTTCACAAGTACGTGGATCCGTGCAATCCGCGAACGCGGACATTGCCTTCAAACACGATTCTCCTAATTCACTCCATTTCGTCTCGTTCTCACGCTCCAATATTTTCTTCCTCGAACTCACCAACAAGCCTGTTATCTCTTTTATTGTTCCAGCCTCCAATATTTCCTCTCTACTGCCCTCGTAAATTGTCCAAATATTTCTCACCGCTCTCACCGCCATTCCCAACGTTTGAGCGTTCGATTTTGATCGCAGTATTTCTGTCAATGCCACTATCGCACCTGCCTCGCATAATGCTCGCGCGTGGCTATTCGATTCTGATAAATTCCCCATTAAACGACACGCTCGACAGTGCATCGTCTCTCCTGAATCCAAATTCTTCGCTATCCACACTACGTACGATGCTATCTTTGTTCCTTCCACCTGAAAAATATTCAATCATTTTCATTAATAATTATTTTGAGATTTGTGCAAATTATTTCATTTCATCTCCCAACTTGTAGATTTCTGTAACGATTATGTTGTTTATTTATTTTATTAGAGATTGGAGATTAGCAATGACAAATAAATTGAAATCTACAAAATTTGAACATATTCACGAAAATTACTGTAACTTTTTTTCCATTCGAAGCTGGGACCCCAGCCACCGCTCATTCTCTTCATTGTGCAATTATCTTCAAATTTGTAATCAGTGTTTTTCATTTACAGTCTTTTTTTAATAACATGAGAAATTTTAGAGTAAAAAAAATGAAGAAAAATTGAATTTTTTGCTTGGTCTTCCCTGAATAAATTATTTATCGAAATCTAATACAGCCTACAACTTATTCTGATTCGTGGGCTTCATTTCTGTGAAAGATTTATCAAAATTGGTTTAGTGGTTTCCACGTGAAAAGCAACCAATCACAATTTTGCAGTTGAGATTATTACTTTTTCTGGATAAATGTATTTTGACGCTAAACTGTTTACATTTTTTACTTGATTCTGTATAAAAATTTACTGAAATTAATATTTTTCTTTATTCAAACACTGAAGCATGGAACTCAATAAATGACGAATCTATTTTATTCTGAAATCATTTAACTCGGTGCTGATATCATCAGCAACTTGGTGCTAAAGTTCATTAGGAATGACGATCAAAACTTTCAAACAATGAACCACAATTTACACGTTAGAAATTTTTTCAACATGGACCGTAACAAAAAGAAATGTGAATAAAGTTATACACAAAATTATGAACTATTAGACAAAATGAAGAAATTGAGGCATTTGTTGAAAAAAAATAACAGTTAAAAAAAATTGGATGTAAAGATAAAAACAAAAATATTGAGCGAACCTTTTCTCTGACACCAGAAATTAAGCAAGCGTTGGCGAGTATGCTGAGTGTTGTGTCCATGACTTTGGTGTTTCGATATCGGAGTAGTTCGACAAGAAGGCAAACGCCGCCGTTTTCCATAACTTTTTGTGAACATTTTTGGTCGGTCTTGATGCGAGTGAGGCAGGAAACGATGCCGCTGCGAGAATTTTCTTTCAGGCAATTTGACAGTTCTTTGACGAGTGGACATTCGTTATTGGTAGCGACAAGTGACATTTTATGCTCAGACTCATCGGAGTTGACAGTTAATGACAATCGACGAGTCGAAGCCACTTAATTGAAAGGAAAAAAAAAACACTGAGTTCTGTGGCTCTTTTCATTCGATTTTTCGCCCAATATGGGTTCGTATACATATACAATTATTGATGTGTACGTGTGTGAGTAAGAAGATTCGTCAGAGTCGTAATCGAGCAGTGAATACATAAAAAAGTGTCAATTCCCACAAAGAAATCATCGTGGAGCTGCAAAGTCGCTGAATAAACAAAAAAAATCACAAATTTACGATGCGAATATGTTTTTTTTTAATTTCCTCGTCCCGATAAATACGTCAAAATAAATACGCGTCAATTGGAGATGAAAGGAAAATACCTTGGAATACTTGGACGATCTTATAACTAATAATTGTTTATTCGTACATTATTGACGAAAAAACTATCAATTTTTTTGTACACTACATTAGCTATTTATGTACTTTTGTCTATGTACTACTATTTCGTAGTATATACATCGCTGTTTTGTACGATATATACATGTATATTTATGCGTGTAGAGGTCGATCGATGTGTTGTCACGTTGTTACCGGCTGAGTTGCTCAATAGACAACCGAAGTCACGTGGAATCTTCTTTATCGACAGATGGACATCAACCCCTCAGGTTCATTGACGCGTGTGCGTCAGCTGTACGTCCACGTTCCCTTCGTATATCTTTTTTGCTCCACACGTACATTCGGCTTCGTCCACTTTGCCGCAAATCTGACATTTGTACAATATTTTTTCTCCCTTCGATCCACGAGTTCGGGGAATACAGACACGAAGGATTTTAATGATATGAATGTTTATCATGGAATTAAGAATTGAGTGTTAATCGTTTATTTTTGCTGTTGTGATGATGGCTGGGAAAATGAGTTTAAAGTGTTGCTCCTGATTCTCGTGTCATGTAAGATTGAAATATTCCACTTTCTCTCTCTCTCGCATTCATCCTTTTTTTTCCACAATATTTCGAATTGACAAATTATTGTTGCTGACTATAAATGCTCCGAGGTTATGTTACGAATATATCGTCTCCCACAGGTCTTGCACAATGATGCGAATTAACTTCAAGACTCTGCTACTCGTGCTAATTGTCGCTGTAATTAGTTGCATTCTTACTTCCTGGAATAATTGCGGCAATGGCATATTTCTCAGAGACGGCGAATGGAAAAATTATCAACAACACAGGGTAAGTCATTTTACAATTAATGATAAATGGTGCTCACGAAATTTGTATCGAAAAATAATCAAATAAAAACGAACTGTTCAGTTTGCAAGTAAAATCATTTCTGCATTTTTAAGTGACAGCAAATTATGGAAAAATCGAGTTTGCTGGCTATGAAAATCGAAAAACAACAGTTTTTTTTTTTCTCCAAAACAAATCAGTCAACATTTTCGATTCCAAAGTAACAAAATAGAACCTGACAACTTATAAAATTAAAGTTTTTACAGTTCGAATATTATTCTGAATTTTCTAATATTATTATTATTATAAAATTTATAAAAATTGTAAAATCGATACTTTTTTCAAATTGTGCCCAGAAATATATAATTGTTTTTATTTCTTTTTTTTAGGACCGAGTGGCAAATGTTGAGCCAGGATACCAAGAAATCGATTGTTTTATAAATGGTGGAAATTCCATAGGATGCAGAAAAGAGGGAGAAGAAATTTACATTCCATTTTCGTTTATACACAAATATTTTGAGGTAAATTTAAAAATAACATTTCTAAGCTTTTTTTAAACTGAGAACATCAAGTAACAGAATAATCATTGCAATAATTCAAAAAATGAAACCCAGACAAAAACTTTTACCGAATTCCCTCACATTTTCAATCCCATTGATAAATGAATAAAAAAGTAATAGTATTTCTGCAAAAAATTATGGTAAAAACTGAGTAAAACCTCAAATTAATGATTTTTTTCGATAATTTCCTTCTCTAAAGTTGAATAATAAGTAAAATAATTTCAAATAAAAATAAAAGTTCAAAAAACGTAAAATTCCTCGTTATTTCCAGTTACTTGAATCTTTTGAATACTTCTCCACCCAAATAGCGCGTAAAATAAATGAATAAAGACAAAAAAATTTGCTAAATTGTTAAAAAATAATGTTAAATCACAGGTTTATGGAAAATTGGCAACAAACGATGGTTTGGAGCGTTTCGAGTGGTCGCACAGTTATTCAAAGTCAGTGCGTCCAAAGGGTAAATACGACGCACGAGGAGTGTTCATGACGTTTGAGAATTACAACGTGGAGGTGCGAGAGCGAGTAAAATGCGTGAGCGGAAGTGACGGTGTGCCGATATCAACGCAATGGGAGAGCGAGGGTTATTATTATCCGACGCAGATAGCGCAGTTCGGTTTGTCTCATTACAGTAAAAATTTGACGGAGCCAGAGCCGCATAAGAAAATAGTGGAGGATGCGGAGAGAGTGAAGCAGGGATGGACGGTGCCACAAGGTTCAGTGATATCGAGGCCTTATGACAAAAGGGCCGGAAGTTACGTGTTGAAATACGCGACGCCGGAAACGAGCACTTCCGGAATATCGTTGAGCATGGATCACGTATTGGATTTTGTCCTGAAGCTCGATCTTTCGATAAAAGACAATTCGACGATAACCGTGGTTATGCAAAATCGAGAAAAAAAAGACAATTATTATTTGCACTACACCACAACAAATATCGTCTTGCATTCTTACAACAATCACATTCATTATGGAATCGGACAAAACAACAATCAATGGAGACGCCTGACTCGCGATCTCGTCGTTGACCTACAAAAAGGACTCAATGTCCTTGAAAAATCGAAAAAAAAACTCTCCCGATCCAAATTCAAACTCGTCAAAATTATCCTCTACGGCACTGGACGAATCGACAATCTTACCCTCTCCACCAGCGAACACATGGAACAATTTTATGATGCCGCACGATGGTTCGTTGCCAATCAAAATATCTCTTCCGGCGGATGGCCTAATCCTGTCAGAAGAAAAGTTGCCAGTGGCATGGCTATCCTCGAACCTGGATGGTAATTTTTTCATTTTTTTTCATTACTTTACCCTTTTTTCGATTTTTTAACTTTAAATTTTCAAGTTTTTGCATTTTTCTAGAAAAAATCGTATTTTTTAAATAAATTTTCTATCTTTAAGATTTTTTTTTCGTTATTAAAATTAGTTGGAATTCAATAAAATTTCGACATGATTTCAATCATATTTCGATGAACGGCAACGAATTTTTTCAAATAATTTCAACCAAAAATGAAAGAATTACGCCCTGAAGTCCGCTGAGGGTCGTAGTCCAGAGTTTTTCGATTCCGGGACGTCGAGCCATTCCAATTTTTATCTGACATTAAAAAAGTATTTATTTTACATGGATAACTTATTGTCTAAGAATAAGAACCAACTTTTGAGATGATTTTAAACGTTTCATGATTTCGGAAGTGCCTTTATTTGCTCAGTAATGAAAAAATGTTGCAGAAATTGAAGAAATTTTTTTCAAAGTTTGATAAACTTTCAATTTTCATCGTTTCCACCTCCATCAAGTTTCTTTTTTTTTCTCAGAGTTTTCAAACTTTTAATTTTTAAGTTTTTTCTCATTTTTTGATTTTTTTTTCCACTCAACCTTTACACATTTGAACATAATTAATTTTCAGGTATTCGGCAATGGGTCAAGGTCATGGGATTTCTGTGCTGGCGCGAGCTTATTATCATTCCGGTGACGAGAGATATTTGCAAGCAGCAGTGAGAGCGCTTCGGCCTTTTCGAGTGCCTTCGAACAAAGGAGGAGTGGCTGCAACTTTCCTCGACAAATATGTTTGGTACGAAGAATATCCGACGACTCCATCGTCCTTTATCCTCAACGGATTCATTTATTCGCTGATAGGTTTGTACGACTTGAAAAGTGTGGCAATAGGTCGAGACGCCGACGAGGCAACCGAGCTTTTTGATCGTGGAATGATTTCCCTTAAAAATATGTTGAGCTTGTACGACACAGGCTCCGGGACAACTTACGATCTTCGACACTTTACTCTGAAAACTGCACCGAATATTGCCCGATGGGATTATCACTCGACCCACATTAATCAATTATTGCTTCTCAACACCATCGACAATGACGACATTTTTTTAACCACCGCCGATCGCTGGATCGGTTACATGAACGGAAAACGTGCTCCTCACAATTAAATCTTAACAAAATCCTCCTTTTTCCACTCGCCAACGTCTTGGAGATTTTTTTCTATCGATTCGTTCCACAACGAAAATGTTATTCGATCGGAATTTCGATGCTCAATTAATTGGTAAATAATATTCGTACTGAATCGTTGAAATTTTATGAAAAACTGGTGCTTTTTGTTGTTTTTGAAATTCAGTTTTTACTGGCGATCAATGATTTTCGACTGGAGTCTCGGTGAAGGTCCGAGAAGGTCCGAAAATGGTTTTTAAAAAATGGTAAAATGGTTTTTTTTAAATATTTAAAAAATTAGTAGAAATACAAAAAAAATCCCATTTTTTTCAAGGGATTTTTTTTGTATTTCTACTAATTTTTTAAATATTTAAAAAAAACCATTTTACCATTTTTTAAAAACCATTTGGGGACCAATGGGGAGGGGACCCCATTAAAAATTTCGAAAGAAATCGAAATTACGATTTTCAGAAGTTCGGGGGAACCAGAGTCTCTAGAAAATTGGTTACTTGGTGCTTTTTTGGCTTCAAAAATCAAGTAAATTCATAGAACACAAAAAAAAAGTGAATCTGACGTTTTGTTCTTTTGAATAATTTTTCTGGTAGTGCTGGCCGGAGAATTGCTGAATTAAAAAAAAAATTTGATCCGAATCGCCGAGTGATGAAATTCTCATTGAATAACATTTTTACCTGGGAACGTTTATTTATTTTCGAACCTCTTGGAGCGTTTAAAATATTTTCTTACAAGATATTTCGCTTGATTTATTTTTCGTTTATTATTTATTAATCATTTGCCGAGTTTCTTGCAAAAATGGTGATCGTTCGCAATTTTTTGTCATTTTCATCCCCACCTTCGAATTTCATGCTGCTCTGTTTTTCTTTCATTCGTTTTTCGGTGAATTTTGCTAAAAATCGAATTTATGGAACTCAGTGCTTCAGGGGGTGAAAAAAAATATATTTAATTTCATGAAATTGTGAGCCAATTGAAATTCTAGGATCTTTGTAAATTTTCTACTTTTTCAACTACTATTGTAAACCGTTCGTTCAGCTGAAATGACGAAAACAAAAAAAATACCGCGATCTTCCTGCTCGGGATCGTAAAACACTTTTCTAGGCAGCTCCGACTTAATTCACGCTTAAATCCCAACTTTTCGAGTAAATATATATATAATATATAAAAAGTGTAAAGAAACGGGGGAAAAAAGAAAAATAACTGTAAATATTAGCTTCGTAGATGAATCTCGAAGAAACGTCGATCGCACAGGGTAGAATTATTCGTACCAGTGATAAGTTAGGAAAAATATCCGTACGCGTCGAGAAAAGTCACTTAAAAGTGTCTTTGACGATGCAAAAGTCGAAAAATTCCTCAATTATAATACTATATACATATATCTATATATTTATGAATACATAAAGATTTATTTCCTATTTATATTCTTTTTTTTTCTTCGTATCAAATACACAAGAGCAGAGACTCGTTTTTCTCGGTAATTCTTAATATTTCGAGGGAGAAGAAAAATAACAAGAATTTTCTCATGAAAATACAACAATTACGAGTAACTTTTATTTTTCTCGAAATATCTAACCTCGAAAAAAATTATGTCGCGGAAGCGCGAAAGAAACAACTAAAAAACAGATTTTATATTTTTCTCAAGACAAGTTTCTTTCTCGTTCGCTGATTCGCCGAAAAGAGTTTTTTTATTATCTGGATTTATAGATTGCTTGGAAGTGATCTATGATTCGTTTGTTTTTTTTTCAAGGAGGATTAATATTTCGAGAAAAACGTGTATATTGACTTTTCTAATTGTCTTTGTCGCAGTCACGGGACAAATCTCCCCGAAATCATTTTCGAGCGACCGTTTTGTTCAGTTTGAAGTTTCGCCGCTAGAGGCGCGTGCGCTGTCGTCGAATCCGTCGAATCTTCCCTGATCGGTGATGATCGTAATATGTTTATATTTTTTATCTTGGAATTTTGATCGCTCTAGAACCTTGCAATTATAAGCGTAAGGTTCAACTTCTGGTAACTTTCCAACATCGTAGATTTTCCTTAAAAACTTATTATTATAGAGTCCATGATTAATTTACCATATTTTTCACGGTTTCACCGCGTCTTTGACTGAATTCAATACATTTCTATGGAGTTTAATTTACTCACACGAGACTGCGAGACTCGACCAAGCTTATTTTTTATCGAAGTCTTTTTTACGAAACTTTGTAGACAGCATTTAACAAAATTGGGCGAAAAGTCTTTTTGTATCTTACACCCGCCCCCACCCTTTGTCCTTCGAGTCTGTAGCGACTCGAAGGATCCCTGCAAATAGTTAATATAATAGAGAAAAAAAAAAAAACAATGACAATATCAGTACTTAAAATACTCTTTGCCAGATCGGCATCGAAGAATGCCTAAAATTCGTTCTAGTTGTATTCTTCGAATCCATCAAATCTATGCCAGAAATCCCAAATATAGTTTCACGAAAACGAGAAAAAAAAAATACTTGGAGAAAAAAGAAACAAAGTCCTGTAGTAAGACGAGCTATGACATTCGTTTAGACGAATCGTGTGTAACGCTCGCGAGCTTAATGCCTTTGTAGTTTGAAAAAATGAGAAAAATGTGTAAAATACCTGATTAAAATTGTAACGTAATTAAAACAAATGCTTCGTCATAAACGATATACTTGAATATTATTAAGTGGTTAGCACGAGGGGTTACGTAAATCTAGCGACTATTTACGAAGAAATTGGTTTTTTTTAGAAGTTTTTCGCAAAAAAAGAACAGTCTGTGCATTGAATTTGTGAATCGATTTTATTTCGCTCGAAAAACGTCAAGCGATAAAAATAAAGATCGACATTAACAGTTTCTGGATACGTAACCCCTTAAAATAGTAAAACGCATAAACGCGAATAGAATTCGTATATAAAGTGTCATGGCTGCTTCATAGTCCAAATTTTAGGTTATAGTACATCGTGGAACAATTTTGAGGACATGAAGAAAAATGCACAAAAGATACAATTCGTATATATATGTATATTCAATTCTTTGTTTTACATATTTGGCAACATTTCACATCGATATTAATCATTTAGTTTTAACAATTTTGCTCATTTAGTGTAAATGTGAGAAAAAAATTACGGTCTGCGAAACTTTTAGCCGCCATTTTGCCTGTTTCTCGATTCGGCCACCAGGCCTCGTCAAATTTTGTAAAACTCTCGTATTTACAGCACTGTCTCGACAAAATTGCGTTACGATAAAGAATCACTAAAAATAACAGTGATAATGTTTTTTTCGGGAAAATTACACCGTCAGGAACTTTATTTTTCGATACGAAGGCTCTTATCGTACGAAATCGACGTTTTGTGTATAAATGGACAGCAAAAAAAATATTCTCGTGAATAGTGAGTGATGGTACTTTTGATGTGCGATATGGATGCCTGTGCATTTGTGTAAAGTGTGTATTTTGGATGTATCGAAAACTTGATAAAAAAAAAGAAAAAGAAAAAGTGACAGAAACGACGATTTATCATTATAACAGCCTCACGTGTACGACAAAAATTGTTTCACTCGAATGTTATTAGTTTTTTAAAAATACACAACGATAAAGGACAAAAGAAGAATTTTCTATTTATTAAAAAAAACTATACACTTTTTAGTTGACAGAATTATTCAAGTCGGTTTGTTGGGAAGAAAAATGGCAACGATCTTACGATCGCGTTGTCAAATTTGGGGATTTAACGCTCCAATCTGACAGTTTTGATGCACGGGCGTCCGTAACGTTTTTTCGCTTCTTGTATAAAAGCGTTTTCCATTTGTCGTACAATCTCGTTGAAAAATAAATTCGACAAATGAGAGTGAAGGATAGATTTGAATTCGAACGAGAGTGAAAAATCGATCACTGACGTTTCTGCATTGTTTTTTAATCCCGGAGTAAAAATCCACAAGGTATTCAAATGATTGAACAATTTGCCGTCTGTACATTCCGCTTTGACGTAATGAGGACGTTTCGTCGTAACTTTCGATGTGTAACTCTCGTTCAACGGCGGAAAACCAATAACTAAACTGGCTCTCAACGAATCTTCGTTTCTCGATAAAATATCTGATTTTTTACAAAATGGCACAAATTTCTTATAATTTTCGACATCCGCTACTACGCTGTACATCTGCTCCACGGAAAATCTGTTGAAAATCATTTCTATTTTCACCAAATACACGTTCTATTTAATCGTTTTTTTTTCGTCAACTGAAAAAAAAAAATTATTACCCGACTAGTTTTCTTCCTTCGTACTCTTTTGTTCGTTCTTTGTCTACTACGAAAGAGCGGGAAATCTGAATCACCTCGAGCTTCCCCGACTCCAAAAACCCTCGTGCTACGATATTTTTCCCCATCAGGGGAGCTAATCTGCAAGAAAATCTTATTTTAAATTGTTTTTTTCATTGAAATATAGTCTTTTCTGCTTCCTCGGAGCTTTGTTCAAATTTTTAAACGGACCAATGATCAGCAGCTGAAGCATTGATACCAACGTTTAAAAAATAACCCCAAAAAAAAAAACGATCACCAGCCTAACCTCTTCGATCAACTTTATGAACATTTCTTCTAATTGACATTAAAAATTCGACTCAATTATTTATTCAGGAATGAACTCACCTGTACATATTTCCCAAAATTGTGAAACTCGTACTTGTTGCGTAACAAAATAAGTGTCATGTCATACCTCCTTATTGTGGATTGTCACCGATAAACACAATGATACAGGAATAAAATATTCTAAACTCTATTCGGTTGGATTATTCGCGAATTAATATTAATAGTCATAGCGAACTTTTCGTTTAATGTCGTACACGCAAATTCGTCACAAAATAACATTACGAAACAACACTCGAATTCGGAGGTTATATTTGGGGGAGTACAATCGATTGAAATTTCACGTTTAAAAAAAAACTTTGGCAATCGTGGACAGTTTTCCTAGTTCCAATGGTTGCCACCACCACCTTTGGCGCAATTGTACGGATACCACGTGACCCAAGTTGAGTTCGATTTCGATTCTCTCAACTTGTCTGACATTACATAACCCACTGTAGGCTTAGTGTCGATGCTTTTTTTAATCAAAGACAAAGTGCAATAAAGGATAAACAATGGCAAACATCGTTCCTCAAACCTGCAGGAATGCCTTGAAGCAGGTAAGTTTATGAAAAATCTTCAACTTTCGTTCTATTGTTCCAACAATACATTGACAGATTCTCTAACCTCAAAACCAACAATATGATTACCGTGGAAAAGTGTCAGATGACATTTTCGAAGTTTTTCCGTATTCCTGATATTTTGGCATTTGTCTTTTCTCGTGTTTCCAAGATTTCGAATACGTATTATTAGAATCTTAATCTTTCAATCCCGATTCCGAGATTTCATTGTTTATTGTAATCCCGACCTTTATATAATCGATCAAATATACAACGCATTAATGTTCCAATGTACTTTCGGAAATTCACCGATTTTGTGACATATATCGTGTGTTTTTTTTACACGAATGACGCAGGTACGTGGGCTGCATGTGTCAGCTGTGCAAAATGCGGAGGCTAGATTGAAAACTTTTTCGATTTATCGATGGAATCCAGACAAACCCGAAGAAAAACCTTACACCCAAGATTACAAGGTTGACTTGAACTCGTAAGTGTGAAAAAAATCGATCCATCATTATTTCGATGTTTGAACAAATTTCAATCATAACGTAATAACTTTTTTGTACTATTTACAAATTGTGCAATATTGCAACATTAAAATATCGCAAATAGAAAATCTGTACACCGATAATTATTATAATTATACATCTCTGTAAAACTCGACTGCAAAATTGTGTTTGGCCACTTTTCATACGAAAACCACTGAACCAATTTTGATAAATCTTTCACCGGAACGAAGCCCATGAATCAGAATAGGTTTTAGGCCGTATGACATTCCGATAAATTATTTATTCAGGGAAGGCCGACCAAAAAATTCAATTTTCCATCATTTTTTTTACTTTAAAGTTTCTCATGTTATTAAAAAAAGACTAAAAATGCAAAACACTGATTACAAATTCCAACATAATTCCACAATGAAGAGAATGAGCAGTGGCTGGGCTCCAAGCTTTGCATGGAAAAAAAGTGACAGTAATTTTCGTAAATTCGTCAAAATTTTGTAGATTTCAATATTTTTGTCATTGCTCGTCTCTTCATCCATAAAAATCGACTGCAAAATTCCAAGAAAAAAAAAGCTCTCGCACTCCTTAGCGCCCACTACGTTATTATTTATTTCAAACATAATTTCCCACAAAATATCTTGCGTTATTTTTTATTTAGATGCGGCCCCATGGTTTTGGACGCTCTGATAAAAATAAAAAATGAAATCGACCCGACTCTGACGTTCAGACGTTCCTGCCGTGAGGGAATATGCGGCTCTTGCGCCATGAACATTGGCGGCACAAACACACTTGCTTGCATAAGCAAGATCGACAGTGACTTGAAACAGAATGTCAAAGTTTATCCTTTGCCGCACATGTACATTGTCAAAGATCTTGTACCGGACATGAATAATTTTTACACCCAGTACAAAAACATACAGCCCTGGTTGCAGAGAAACGACGGCAAAAAAGTTGGCACTCAACAGTACTTGCAGAGCGTTGACGATCGTAAAAAATTGGCAAGTATCAAAATAACTAATCCAATTAACACAAAATCAAAAAACGTTCCTATTCCTTGCTCGTGACGGCGTGATTTCACAGAATAAACGAAAAATCTATTTTTTTCCAACACTTCGACAACTTACGAATTTATTTAAAATTCTAAAAGTCAAAATTCTGATTGTAAGAAATTTTTAAATCGTTCAAAGATTATTTTAAAAATAAATTAAAAAAAAACATCAATTTTTCTATTTTTCTGTGGACCAAATGTTTCACATTTTTTAAATAAATGTGAATATAAAATTGTAAAAATTGTAAAAACATTTTTGCATAATCTAAAAATGTACCATTTTTGCCATTTTCGTTAATTCAATTCTTTTTCTATCCCTTTCAATCTCAGGATGGTCTTTACGAGTGCATTTTATGCGCTTGCTGCAGTACATCGTGCCCGTCTTACTGGTGGAACGGTGACAAGTATTTGGGCCCGGCCGTACTTATGCAGGTACATTCAAATTTTTGTTTTCATTACAGAAAAAAGGAAAAAATTACGACTTTAATCTCGTAAAGTATGGAATTTACGACTTTTATGATAAGAGTTTTTTTTAATAATTAAAAGAGATTGTGATCTCTTTTTTTTCGTGTTTAGAGCATTCAATGTATACTTTGTTTGGCATATCAGTGCATTTATTATTTATTATTGTTATTCATTATTTATTTATTATTTATTTATTATTTATTGGTGCAATTCGCAGGCTTATCGGTGGATAATTGACTCCCGAGACACCCAGGCAACTGAGCGTCTTGATAAACTGCGTGACGCTTACTCGGTCTATCGTTGTCACACAATTATGAACTGCACTCGCACTTGTCCAAAGGTAACGAATTTTTTGTCTTCACTTTAAAGTTTTATTTCTAATGCTAATCCGCATTGGAAATAAAATGTAAGTTGTTGGCGATAAAAATAAAAATGAGAACAAACTGTTGGCTCGATGGGAAGAGTTTATAAAAACAAATGAACTGATCAAATGATTTTTTTTGTCATTTAGGGTCTGAATCCCGGTCGAGCCATAGCCGAGATCAAAAAACTCCTGGGTAACGTGATCCAAAAAGAAAAACCAGGACTGGACACAACGGCGTTGCATCATTGAATGAAAACGAAGAAAGAAGTGGAGAAAATATTTAATAACGTCTCGCCAATTAATGATCGACTCGTAGGAGAGCTCAAAGGATTTTTGAATCCCTTGACTTGATAACTGTTATGTCATTTTGAAAGAAATTTGCGTAGAATAAACAAATTTTAGAACGTAGTTTCAAGGAAGAAGGAAAAAAGTTTTTTTTTTGCTCGACGATTAATCATTTCGCAATCAATCATTATCCTCGCTTTGTAGTGGGATTATTTTTTTCTTTTTTTTGTTTTATTGCATCATTTCTATACAATTACGTATGAGACTCGAATAAAATTCATATAGATAATAATTGTGAAGATTCGGAGATTTCCGTGACGAGATTATCTTCGCCGTTCCATCCTCGATTTTGATCCATGTTTGTTTTGCTTTTTTTGTTGTTTTTTTTTTTATCACAATGGTCACTTTGCACTAAAAATTATTTGTGCGATTTTTTGATTATTTCTAAATGTTGATTATTTCCGATAGTTTCCGATGTTTCTGATCAAACGACGGATTCGTCGCGACGTCAGATTTCGTCGATAAATATCGCGTTAGGAAAAATATTAGATTTTTCGTCGATATGATTTTATCGTAGATTCGAAGGACAGTTTTAATGCATGCAATCGTATCGATCAAACGTATTGTTTCAAACTTTTTTAGAGATGTTTTTAATTCTTTTTTTTTTTGGCTTTAGAGAGATAATTAAGAAATTTTGGTTGCTCTTGAGTTTAAGGCTCCGTATGGGCCAATCTTATTCTCGCCGTTTCACGAGAACGATTATGCACCTCGGCTGTGCGAAATGTTATACCGAAAATATCCTCGTGATAACGATTTTCGTCCTGGAAAAGAAAAAATTACAAATTACTGTTTCTCAGCCGTTTTTAAATTCTTACATTTTTCATATTTCTTTATAAACCATTTCGTTCGTCAAAAATTGCTTCTCAGATCCCGGTTTTTTGATTTAATGCTTTTTAACATTTATTTTAATCAATTATTCCTTTCAAAACGCTAACTTGTCGAATGTAGTTTTAAAAATTTTGATGATAAATTTCGAATTGTTGAACATGATTTGTTTAACTACGAAAAAAATGACAAACTGGTCACATTACAACTGAGGCACGATTTTTTGTCCTTTTTTTAATTTTTCAAAACGTCATTTCATGAGATTTCATTGTTTTTTGTCCATAATTTTGGTTAAAATATGATTTATTTTGATTTTTGTTTAACAACGATTCCCAAGGAATGTTGTGAACAGTAAGAACCTTAAATTGGTAGCAATTTTTTCAATAATGTTGACTGTTTTAATGTCTGGTTATTTTTGTTTCATTTACCCTTAAAGTGAGCATGTAGGCCTCGACTTCGCGGTCCAGCATTTGTCCATGAGTTTGAATGATTTGTTTCAAAGTTTGATAAACGTCCTCGGCCATTGTGCAATCGCCACAAACGTAAAAGTGTCCTTGTTCGTGAACGAGCATGTTGTAAATTTGTGAGGCTTCAGCTTGTATGAGATGTTGAACGTAAGTCTGAAAAGATGGAAAATTCAATCGGTTTTAATTATCGATCATTGATCTCGTGATTATTGGATTTTATTTTATTTTTTTAACAAATCGATTGGTTCGTTAATTATTTTTATTGCCTTATTAATTCCTGGCTCACGGGACAGAGCAAGAAAAACTTTGTCGAGGACACCAGCCTCGAGCATTTCTCTTTTTTCCTGTCGATAAAGATCCAAATTTCTCTGACGGCAGCCAAAAAACAGCCAGATTTTCCCATAATTCTCATCTGAGTAAAAAAAATTCATTATTAACCGATTTTTATTTTACATTCGATTGTCTTATAAATTATTGAATAAACTCACGAGGATTTAATTGCTTTTCGGCGTGTCGGTGATGCCAAAATCCCCGAAAAGGTGCGATTCCGGTTCCAGGACCAACGAGAATCATCGGAGCGTTGATTTTCGCCGGCATATAAAAGTTGTGAGCACTGAAAATTTTCAAATACGTTTGTCTCAGGGATTAAACGAAGGTGAGAAAAAATAATTCGTTGTCGAAAGTCCTCCATTCATTTTGCGATGGAAAATCGTTGGAAATTTCAATCAAAATCTTGTTTTTAATACAACTTTTTTTTCGAATCTCACCTTCTTACAAATACGTAAAGAGGTTCTCCATCGGTAATGTCATTAAGATAATTAGAGCACACACCATAGTGCACGGGACCCGTTCCACCTGTTGGAATGAAAATTTTATTGTAAGAGGAACAAAAAATCACTTTTTTACTGCAAAATTGAATAAAATCATAACTTTTTTTGTAATAAAGTATTTTTCTTCAAACCTTGGGATTTGTACTGCACGATAGCAACAGTCAAATGAATTTGACCTCGATGTACCAAAGGTGATGAAGATATGCTGTAAAAACGAGGCTGCAGCGGAGTCAAGTGAAGAACGAAGAGAGGAGCGAACGGTCTGACCGATGGAAATTCATTGAGAACTTCCAAAAGGTTTGGATATTTCCAGTGTTTCCAGTCCTCGTACGCTGTTGAGTCCTGGTGGAGAGAAGAAAAAAATATGACATAAAACAGTGCCAAAAAAATGGGATAAAAAATTAGGGCAGAGTTAATTTGTAATTTTTTTTCTAACTCTTTTGTCAAAATTTTCAACTCCGTCGAATGAAAATTTTTGAATTTTTCTACAAATTTTTCAATAGAGTCCTTTTCATTGCATTTTCTGGATTGAAATTGTAGAGATATTGGAAGGAAAATCTGAAAAATTGATTTTAAAGGAACTTGCCGTAGCCAAAACATTTAGTTGCGCCTGTTCCTCTGTGTTTGTTGCAATCGTAGCGAAGTATCTCAGCAAATTTGGCGTCGGTGGTGTTGTTATGTCAAGAAAACGTGTGAACAACATTCTCAAAGAGTTTGGAGAAAATTTGTCATGCGGTACCCAAGTTTTGACGACTCCTGAATTTGTTAAATGATTCAATTTATTTATTTATCGTTAGATGACGCTTTCTCATTTGAACTTTTTTTCTTTTAGTTCATTTAATTCAGTTGGAAATTAAAAATTAAATGAAAAAATTTTAGACAAATTATTCTTTAGAATTGAATAAAAAAAATTTAATTAAAAAGAAAAAATTGAAAATTAAAGCGATGAACTTACCGTTCGGCGTGTGAGACTGTTTTTGCATTTGCAATTCTACCGGAACATCAAAATCCATTTCTGGTTCCATACGAGCAAGAATTCCTTCGACCAAATCAATTTTGTTGCAAGCAAACACTCCGAGATGATCACCTGGTTTGTAAGATATTTCCATACTCGCGAGGTCATCGAGTTCCAGGAGGAGAGTAGTCACTCTGAATCGTCAAAAATAATTAAACAATGATTATGGAGAAAAAACAAATCGAAATCTATTTTCCCAGCATTTTTTTTCGACTCAGTATTTATTGTTGAAAACTTGGAAAATAAATTTGTTACTTCTTTTCGAATAAATTTGCTCAATCGAGTATGTCAGAAAAATTATTCATTGGAACGATTATTT
This sequence comes from Campoletis sonorensis, assembly GCA_013761285.1. Classification (NCBI taxonomy): domain Eukaryota; kingdom Metazoa; phylum Arthropoda; class Insecta; order Hymenoptera; family Ichneumonidae; genus Campoletis; species Campoletis sonorensis. The sequence goes on from JACEOJ010000087.1 coordinate 372,444, forward strand.
TTTACATTTTTAAACCAAATAGAATTTAATTAACTTTACCCAGAATCGTTGGTCGTCAAATCCGTTTTTTTCAGCATGTTGCAAGTCGTGACATTTCTGTTGTGACATTTGCTCAAGGCTATTGATCAGAAATATTTCAAAATTAACATATTTCGAAAAAAAATAGTCGAAAACTATATTTTCAAAATACTGTTGAATTTGAGAAACTGTCAAATAAATTGTATCCTGATTTTGGAGCAATTGACAAAAATTCTGGAACTGAATTTGCTAAAAAAATTAAAAAAATTGTCTATAAATGAAAAATCGAGAAAAAAAATCACATTTTGCTATCGGCTGTGGATCGGCTTCGACGAAACGAACGGTCGAATTTGTGAGAGCTTCGGATCCAAGTGACAAAGCAACTTCCAGAAGAGTTTCGTCGTCGTCGAGGCAAAAAGTTTCGCAGGCGACCTGGAAAAATTGAATTAAAAATAAATATAAATTTACGAATTCAAAAATAAAATTATGAAACGGAAAAGAAAAGATTTTTCTCCATTACTGCAAAAGTGTCGGCAGCCCATTTTCTAAACGCTTGTTCCTGGCCACACATTTCGTCGCCCTGAGATAATCGGGACAATCTTTCACCACCGAGCTCACCCAAAAGATTGTCAACGTAATGACCAAATGCACAAAAATTTGGATAAGCCGATGAGCCGAGTGCGAATACAGCGAATCTGCAAAAAAAATGAAAAAATAAACAAATTAAATCGTATTTTTGACGAGACTTCATTTTTTCAACAATATCTAAAAAATTACAATAATTGAATCCACAATAATTGAGCCTCTTCTCCTTTGTTCTCGATAATCGTTGTTTTTAAACAATTTTTGCAAAAAATAATTAAAAAATCATTGATTTACAAATAAATTCGAAATTGATTCGAAGGGAAAGAAAAGTTTTTGATTCATAATCGATTACCTGACGTTACTCAGAGGCCCAAACGTGTCTTCATGTTGCGATTCGGTCGTCGATCCTCTCAGGGAATCGAGCCGATCCAATTTTTTAATACTTCCCACTTCGGTCTGGCTGTTGGCTTTGATAAAAGATTTGGAAGTAGCCAAACTATGGAAAAAAAATGCAAAATCGTGTTATTTTTTTGAGATTATATGTTCTCTGATTTCTAAATCGTTCAAAATTTCGAGTACATTCAAAATTTGAGTTTCTCACCTGATTTTACTCTCACTATTCGTGTAAGTCTCGTTCATTTTCATGGCGTACAAATTTTGAGCAAAGGCCTGTGTATTTGAGAAAAAAGAAAATTATTTTTTTTGCCAATTCAATCTTTTGCTTCATTAAATTTATATAATTCTATTTTAAACAACAGTTTACTTTTTTTTGTTCTATCTTCTGGATTTTTAAATAAATAAATAAATAAATAAATAAATAAATAAATAAATAAATAAAGAAAGAAAGAAAGAAAGAAAGAAAGAAAGAAAGAAAGAAAGAAAGAAAGAAAGAAAGAAAGAAATAAATGAATAAATAAATAAATAAATAATTGAAAAATTCTATCAATTAAATTACTATTTACCTCTCCATTTTCCGGTGGATCGCCGTTACCAAATGTCGAAGTAATGACAAGAAGTAAAGCTTCGTGTTCGATGTTGCTGATATCGTACTCGGCCATGCTCAAAACTTGAGAATGAAAAGCGTGACCCAAAAGTTCTCCAAGTTTCTCAGCGTACATTTGCGAAGTTCCAGTCTCCGTTGCAAACAAAACTGTGGCTTTGATTCTACGTGACAATGCACGTCCGAACAATTTCGAAGTGAACTTGACAGCTCTAAAAATAATTAAAACGTTATTTTTCGGTCCAATTTTTTTATATTTGTGTTTTTTTGTGCAAAAATAATTCTGAGCTCAGGATTCAATGAAAATCAATAAAAATTTATGGCATTTTCAATTTTTATCATTTCTTTTTGATTGAAAAAATAATAAAATTGTGACCTTGCTATTTGTTTGAAATGAAACTTTCTTCGTGGCTTCTTCGACGTTGACTTTTTGTCTCTGCCTTTTTTCCATACGTGAGTTTTCCAGGCTGGTTCCTAAAATAAAATAAAACGATTTTTTGTTTAATTTATTTTTATTTGTATTTTTAATAATTACTTTATTTTTATTTGTTCATTTTATTTTTCTTCGTAACTGTAAAATGACACAAAATAAGAATAGAAATCATTTTGTCTCGAGTATAAAAAAAAATTCTGCGAATGTAATAATGTGAAATTCATTAATTTGGAGAATCGTTTGTTTTTTTATTCACCTGAGCATCGTAAGCCGGCTTGAGATGATAAAGTGCCATTTCCTGATGAAAAACGGTTGTCGCCGAACCGGAAATTGGGGGTACGATCCACAACCAATCTGCTGGGCAGCCTTTTCTCAAACGCATTTCATTTTCATAATGTTTCATAAAAGATTCGGATGCTGTATGGTGATCGACGATCGTGACATTTTTCATCTAAACATGAAAAAAAGAAACACACACAAAAAATCCCAAAAGATTATAAAACAATTGATTATTTAAAAAATAGAAAATCGTTGAACAAATTTTAAAAACATCTAAAAATAAGGAAACGAAAATTTTCAAATAAAATCACATTCTGTCCGACTTCTATTTTTTAAAAAATAAAGAAAAATATAAATATTTCTTTTTTGTTACCTGAAAACTATAAAGTACAGCGACATTTGCTTCAATCATCGCTTTGTCTTTCCACAAAGTAATCGGACTTCTCGTATCCAAGCCCATCGACGTCGCTATTGTCTGTCAATCACGAAATAAATAAATAAAGAATACGAAGATTGAAAATGTGCTCAAACAATGAAGCAGCGTATCAAATAAATAAATAAAAAATGACGTATTATTAAAAGCAAGTGATAACGTTCGTACCTCGAGCAAATTATACCTGTTGACGTCGCAGAGGTCACGAGAACCTATTTCCGTGCTCATGTACCAGCCGTTGAAAGGAGCGGCTGTGAATTCCAAGCCTCCACAATCAAAAACCATTCCTGAGACCGCAGGCACAGCGAACCATTTTAAATTCAATTTAGCGAACCATTCGAACCTAAATTTGATTTGAAAAAAAAACATTTTTTCAGTAATCATCGATATTTGTAAATAAAAAGTAAATAATAATTTCTAATTTTGATTATTATTGAATAATAAATAAATAAATAATGTTTTGTATCAATTGACAGAAGATCTTTTTATAAAAAAAATGGAATAAATAATAATAAAATTCAAAATGACATAAGATTTAATCTCTGGTGACGTGACATGAGTTCATCGGAGAATTGACAACGAAAATAATGACTTTTAGAAACAGAAGTGATAAAAATCAATTAAATGGATAATAATTAGAAAATTATCGTGTCAACAGTTTAGTGAAATGAAGATTTGTTCGAAAAATGTTTTAATTCCGTTTGTGAAATGATGAATGGTTATTTATTGAACGAAATGTGGACTAACGTTGGATGAATAATCGGCACTTCGAGCACGAGTTCACTCGGTATGTCAAAATAATCAGGATCATGGCCATTTGCTGACAGCACGAGAGGCAGTACGTCGAATCTCGTTTTTATTCCGTTTCTTGGTCCTCGCCAGCCCAATTTCATACAAATCTGGAAAAAAAAGGTTTACTATAGAAAATGATGAAAAAAAATGTTGTTAGAAATGGAGAAAACGATTTTTTTTTGCTTTTGGACTCACATCTGTAAATTCAACGTTCGCAGGATCGCCCAAAATCGTACCGTCCTTGTTTTTGTATCCAGCGTACGCGATTAATTGCTGATTCCATACTCGAAAATCATGTTTGCTGTCAGTTCTTTGAGGGAATATTGTTATAGCGGATCTAGAAACAATTAAAAAGGTTCAAAGTTTGAATAAAATCACGAAAATTATTGTAACTTTTTTTCCATTCGAAGCTGGGACCTCAGCCACCGCTCATTCTCTTCATTGTGCAATTATCTTCAAATTTGTAATCAGTGTTTTTCATTTATAGTCTTTTTTTAATAACATGACAAATTTTAAAGTAAAAAAAATGATGAAAAATTGAATTTTTCGCTTGGTCTTCCCTGAATAAATAATTTATTTTTTACCTTATGTTTCCTTTGTTGGTGCCATATTTGATATGATTGCAAATGGCTTCGAACATTCCACTGGTTGTTGTCACGTAACGACAATCGAAAACCTTGAAAATTTAATTATTCTCTACCATCATTAAAATTTCATTATTCTTATGAGAAACTTTATCGAATAAAAATGAAAATGTGTCAAAAAAAAAACTTCTGTCTCATTCCTGAACTCATTTTAACCCAAAATTTCTTATTTTACAAAGTTTTCTAGTTGAAAAAATTATAAATTTGATTTTTGTACATTTTTTGGAGTTCTTTAATATTTTTCTATGGTGTCTTGAACTTTACCTGCAATTTGGACCATTGTATACGACCAATGCAACGTGCTGCGTTACGCCAGGCCAATTTCGCACCAAAAACTAACTCGGTTTCACTCAATTGATAAGTACCAGTTGATATGACTTCTTTTTGTACGCTTTCCCATCGTAGACGGTGAGCATCACTGTTTACTCTAAAATCGAAAAAAAAAATTATTGAAACAAGCAAAATATAATTTTAAAACGAAAGCAACAACATTTTCATCATTTCATTGAAATTAGAATGAAATTAAAGTTTTTATGATGTTGAAAAAAAATCTAAAACCTTCTGATCGAAGAAAAATATTGTTCCAAAAATTCCTTGGCATGGAGAAGAATTTCTTCTTTGGTTCGAGACTCGGTTCCGTGAACCGGAAGTGACATTACGCTGCCAAGACACACTTGATTCGTGCATAGTGTTTTCTGAAAAAGATTTAAAAAAATCAAAAACCACAAAGTTCATGAGCAACGAGAGAAAAAAATAATGAAAAAATAGTAAAATTCCATTAAAACAGGGTCTACGTCGTATTTTTTCATCCTGTCGAATGTTATCGATTACGAGTGACATTTAGGGCAAAAAATTAATCGATCCACGTTGTCAAAAAATGTTGGATAAAAATTAATATTGAAAAATCGATAATTTCAGATAAACAGACTAAAAATATTCCGAACACAATAAATTGAAATTCTCAAATTTACCATTAGGACAAAAAATGTTATAAATTTTTCTTTTTTTCTTACCTCAGTTCCTCGGGGATGAAGGGAATCAAAAGCTTCAGTTTTGTAAATGAGGTTTCGTAATTTAGTCGGTTTTTTTGAGCACTGAGTTGGCTCCTGATCCTTCATGGTTACGATTCGATTGACCAATAAACCGGAAATAAATCTTTTTTTTTTTTCTTCGAGTGTTATCGCAACAAACTTGTTGCGAAAAAATACTTTCGAGCTCTTGACTGGAGAGGCTCGATACTTTCTTATATAGGTGTCAGGTAGGATCACAAAATCGGAGAAAAAGTGGGGGAAATGAGGGAGGAGGGGGTGGAAATTAGTGGGAAAAGCGAGAATGCAGCATCCACCCTTCGGAAAATTTCGTCGTGCGATTCTCACATGCGCGTATCTACCACGACAATCGATTTATTCCACTTGACCTCACAAACCCGAATTTGAATTTTCCTAAAAAAAAAAAACAAAAACATTGGCTTTCGTTGTACATTTTCGCACAGAATTCCGTTACTTTTTGTAGATATTTTCATGCAGGAAAATTTTCGAGCGGAAAAAGGAATGAGAAAAATTGTGTTTTAGTTTAAAAAATAATTTCCTTAAAGGTTAAGAAGCTATTTCCAAAAATTAATTTTTGTTTATTATTTCTCAACAATTTAAATTCATCAGCATTTGTGCATTTTTAACATTGTTATTAAGTATTTATATTAATTTTATTACGATTAATTTTTGTAGAATTTTGAGAGCAAACAACGATTGATGAAATTCTGATAAAATTTTTAAATCTCATTTTTCATTCGATTAACACTTTTCGGCTGTAACTTACGTGGGATTACTATTCGTGGACAATAAGTTCACAATTTTGTCTATAATTAAAAATAATATCTACATTAATCGCTATATTATATGGAAAAATATTGCTTTTCGTCCATTTCCAATGGAATACTATTTACATTGCGATTCTACGCGCTTTATTCAATTGATTTATTTCATCCTAATTACTCGTCACATTCGTCATGGATTTTTAATCCACTAAGCTCGTCTGACAGTCCCATTTCATCGATCTTTCCACCGCCATTTTCCATTTTGAGTAGCGGAGGTCTCGTTCTGAAAAAATTCACATTTTTTTTTTTTTAAATTGTATTCTCAAGTTTTTCTTATATTTAAAAAAATTGTTTTTATTTTAATTCTTTTTTCTTATTTTTACTTGTTTTTTTTTTTTTTAATTCGGTTCTTGCGTCATTTTTGTACTTTGATAAATAAATAAATAAACGAATAAATAAAAATATCCATGTTTTTTTGTTTGTTTGTTTTTTTCAAGTCATTCGGACAATAGTCAGATTTATGAATCGGTAAATTCTGGCGATTTACGAGGTTTGCGTTTGTCAAAAATCATGTTAAACGAGCGAATTTTTTTTTGCTGGTCATGTGAACAACGTTGAATTCCATAATGGATCCGACGTGAAAGAAAATCTAAAATACTTTGTTACGTTTTCACCAGCCTTTGAAAGAAAAAAATGAAAAATATCCTGGCAAGGGAAGAAAAAAATTACCATCATCGTTGATAGAAGTTTTGAATTCCGTGCCTTGGGATGGCTCGACCTCAGATATTTCCATCAATCCTGCGCCAACAGCCGCGAGAATCGCAGCCCCCAGGGCCGTCGATTCCACCATATGTGGTCGGACTGCGAAAAAAATATTTTTCCTTAGTAATTGTTCTGGAAGCTGTAATTCTTTAATTTTTTTTCTCGCTTTCGTTAATGGTTGAAAAACAAATTCACGTTTTCCTCACAGACGATGGACGTCTTGAGGAAAACAATCGGTCGAATTTTACTCAAATGAACGACTTTTTCGTTGACCCAGCATCACGATTTTCGTTACTTTCTCTACTTCGGCCACATTAACTCGTCGTAACTAAAAAAAAAAACGACTTACCGACAGATATTCCAGTCAAATCCGCCTGCAACTGCATCAGCAAATTATTCACAGTCATTCCACCGTCTACGAGCAAAGTTCCCAGTCTCGTACCCGAATCATTGATCATTGCTTCCAGGATATCACGAGTTTGGAAGCAAACTGCCTCCAGAGCGGCTCTTATGATGTGATATTGTTCAGTGTCCTCAGTTATTCCGCAAATTACTCTATAAGCATTAAAACAGCATCGAAAAATGCTGATAAATCTTCAACAATAGTTGAGGAAACATTTTTGAACGTATTTCGAAGGGATTTCTTAGTCAAAAATGTGATTTTTTTAAATTCCAAATTTAGCAATGAATGAAAAATCTAAAACATTTCGACAGTCGTTGAAACTTAGCAAATAAGGATTTTCAAGAGTAATAATTCCAAGAAGTGATTGCCATTATTTTTGATGAACATTTGTCGACTCATAGTTCGACCATTTATTTTCGTCGATTGCGTCAAATGAATTTGATCGTTAATTTGGTTTTTTTTTTTCAAGAAATTGAAGGGAATAAACTGTTGAAATACCCTCTCGCATCCTGTTGCCAATAAGGAGCGTAAAGTCCCGAGAAAGCAGGAACGAAATAAACGTCACCGGAAGTACGAACACGTTCAGCCAAATCTTGAGTGTCCGTTATGTTTTCCATTAATTTTAAATTGTCTCGTAACCAGGACAACGCAGCACCGGCGACGGCGACTGAGCCTTCGAGTGCGTACGTTGCTTTATCTTTTCCAAATTTATAGGCAACGGTTGTTATGAGGCCGTGGGTCGAGTCAACTTTCTAAAAAGAATCGTAGAAATTGTCGTTTTCATTATTTTCGTCAAATAGTTGGTGATTCATACTTTTGGAGAATTTTACTCACAATACTTCCGGTGTTGTAGAGAAGAAAACATCCCGTTCCATAAGTAGCTTTTGCTTGGCCCGGTCTCAGGCACAATTGTCCTAAAAGTGCTCCTTGCTGATCACCGACGCACTATAAAAATAATAATTCATCAACGACCACAAAATAAAATGTGATGAAGAAAAAAAACAGTGAAAAAATATGAAACTTTTGTACTTTGTTACTCTATTTTTTCTTTGTTATTTGTAAACAATCGACTTACACCGGAAATTGGAACTCCAGCGATTATTTCCGGATTGGATACGTAACCATAAATTTCGGAACTCGAGCGGATTTCGGGCAAGACTTTTGCTGCGACTCCAAAAAATTTCAACAAAAGAGGATCCCACTTCAGACTCTCGATGTTCATGAGCATTGTTCGAGAAGCGTTTGACACGTCGGTTATGTGGAGCTGGCCTTTCGTGAGATTCTTTAAAAAGTCATTAATAAATGAGGAATTAATCGAAAAAATAGGATTTCATTGAATGTGAACTAAAAATCCACGAATTTTTGGGAAAATAAAAGAGTCTGGTAATAAAGTTTAGTTATGGAAATTGGAGTGATCGTTTTTCGAAAATAATTCAACATTTTTCAAAACAAAGCCGATAAAATCCTGTCAATTTTACTTCATTGTTTCAAGAAATTTGTTTGTACGATGAATATCGTGTTTTTTACCCAAATAATCCAGCTGTCGACAGTCCCAAAAGCACATCTTCCAGCTTCGATGGCCTGCTTTATTTTTGGAACGTGATCCATGAGCCAACGAATTTTCAGAGCACTAAAATAGGGCGAAATGGGCAAACCGCACAGAGGCTTCAAATAATTCTTGTTTCTACTTTTGTTCGGTATTGTTTCCAGTAAATCTTCTATTGTCGTTGTAGTTCTCATGTCTAGCCAAACTGCAAATAAAGAATAATCAGCAATTATTAAATTGACCGACTCAAATTGATTTTTGTTATTAAAAATTTTCTAATATTATTAAAAAAAGACTATAAATGAAAAACACTCGTTACAAATTTGAAAATAATTCCACGATGAAGAAAATGAGCGGTGGCTCGGGTCCCAGCTTCGAATGGGAAAAAAGTTACAGTAATTTTCGTGAATTCGTCAAAATTCTGTAGATTTCAATTTTTTTTTTGTTGCTCATCTCCATTTATATAAAACTCAACTACAAAATTCCAAGAAAAAAAAAGCTAGCGTACTCCTTAGCGCCAACTAAGTGCGTTGCGGGCGAAAGCGAAAAATAATAATAATAATAATAATAATATTGCATAAATTGTATCTTGGGCATCATTTATGTTAATTGTTAATGATTTTTTTTTTTAATGGATCAGTTTCGAATATTTCGACATGAAAAAGGGATAGAAACGTATTCTTCGGTTAACCTGACTTTGTACGTTGAATAATCCCATAAAACAACTTTCTATTCACTTTCCATAGAGTATTAATTTTAAATAAAATATTTGTGATAACAATAATAAAGTTTTTTTACCAATAGCGTTATGAAGAGGTTCTCCGGTCTCTTTGTCCCAAACGAGAGTAGTTTCTCGTTGATTGGTAACTCCGATGGCTTTTAGCAAGCTCTTATCGATGCCCATATCTTCCATTTTTTGGATAGTCTGTTTGATGCACTCGAAAACAGCTTGCAAAATTTCTTTTGGATCTTGTTCGACCCATCCTTCTTGAGGATATATTTGTTTAATTTCTATCTGGTGCGAAGTAATGACTTTTCTTCTCGGCACGTCAAATACCTGGATAACGATTTATTTATGCGCGGTTATTGAACGAGGTTCGAAGGAATGTTGTCGATAATTTGGTGGGCAGACGAAAAAAAAAAAGATAATTACCAAAAATCGGGCACTGCTCGTTCCTTCGTCGATCGCGCCAACGTAAAAACTCGCTTGTTTATTCGTTTCTGACATTTTGAAGGAGACTCTGAACTATCAAAGTTTTTAGAGGATGTGTCAAAAATTGTTGGTTTTTTAATTGATTGATTAATTAACGCGAACGAAAAAAGTCAAATTATTTTGATTTGACAGGCTTTAGAGACGACTTTTCAAGTCGAGACTTACGTAAGTCTCTTTCTCGCGATCGCCATGCACGAAAACTGTTCGACGGGGTAATCCAAATTAATTTTCGATTTGTCAATGACACTGCGGACATTATTGATAATGCTTATCTTCACTTACGTTCAAAGTTCGGCGAAACGGTTATAATGAAAATGAGAAACTTCGACGTTTTGACAACAGCGATTACTTTACATTCTTTAAATAGGCGTTTGTTTTCTTAATCAAATGTCATGTGTCTTTCTGCATGCGCGTTTCGTAAACAAACAATATTGACATTTTTTAATTTATCGCGCAGATCGCGCATTCGACTCGCGAAAATTGTTTATAGTGCGTGCGCGCGTGTGGAGTTTTTTCATTTTTACGGAATACCAACCGTCGATAAGTCGATTCTCTCCATAAATGGACAGTATCGGCAACCGGTAGAAAAAACTTTACGCGCGTTTTGTTTATTCATTAATTTTATTTAATAAATAAATCAACGAATGAAAAAACAACATTTTTCGAATTAATTGCCACAAAAAGACCACGGGACATTGAAAAAGTCCATTATCGTAAATTTCCCTAGAATTTCTCAACAAGTCCTCTTGAAATCTAGTTTCAAGGAAGCGGGATATACCAACAGAGTGCACTGGAGTATTTTTCTTGTGCCCCTCCACCTTGTTTCTAGATTGGGCAGTAGTGGAAAATGAGCCAGCACCGAGGTCCGTGTTCGTCTCGAACTCTCGTCTCATTTCACTTTGCGTTACCGGTAAGGAAAGTTGTGTGGGCTCGGGGCCGAGCAAACCTTGCTCTCTCTTTCTCATTCTTTCTCTCTCTCTCTCTCTTTCTCTCTCTGTCTATCTGGCAAAATTTTCACTTCCATCAATTTTCAGTTTTTCACTACATTGCTGATCGTTGGCCAGCTTAAAAATCATTCATTAACCATTGAAATAATGATAATTCAGTCATAAAGTGAACTATAATTAAATTACAAAAGAAAGAGTAAAAAACGATCTCATCTGCATACACATACATACATATATACATATATATATACACTCGAATATATAGTTGGTCTATAAACGAGAAATTCACGAGTTTTACGGTAGAAAAGTGCGTTCGGTTGTTGAGAAAAGCAAAAAAATGTTCCAGGTGGATCACTAGTAAACTGGCGACGTAATAAGCGTTTGTTACTTGGCCGGACTTCACGAAATACGGTAGAGTAAGTACATTTTTTAATCTTTTTATCTCCCTCCCCTCTATCCTCGTAATTCATCGAAAAATCACTATCCTTTGGGAAAAAAAGTGTTGGACCGTCAAATGAAATATAAAATTATAACATAAATGTTAAATGACCCGCACCATTGAAAATTTCCATTTATAAGTAAGAATTGGGCAATAAAAATCGTCAATCTGCCGAAATCTTGGCCTCTTGGTATGCGATACCGTGAGAGAGATAGGAGTCGTGTCAGTCGCGAGACACTCTCAGGGAAGAGGTTACAAATCTCGTGACGTGTCAAACTCACCATTCCATATGGTGGTCGGCTTCCGCTGGTCATTGACATGCTGGCATTTAACTCCATTCGTTTTTTTTCATTCTTTCTCTCTATCTTCTCCCATCATTTCTCGATCATGAATAAACATTAATCCACTATTTTTTTTACATTCCTCTCGATTCTCTGTAGCTTTTACCCGTTTTTTTCGAACCCTTGGAAAACTTCATGTTCAATTTATATTTGAACTTGATATTCACTCGAGTGTCAATAATTGTCCTCGTAATTATCATTTTTTTAAATGAACTACAAATTTTTTAATTGAGTGACCAAAAAACGTTCAAATTTATGATTTTTTCATTTATTCTATAATTTCTCGCCACACGGTCGTAAAAATCGAGCCCTTTCTACCATTTTCTTCTGTTAAATCGTCATTTATAACTTTTTCTCCACGTTTTACGATCGAGAATTTTCGGATTATCAATGAATTGTGATTTTTCTCAGAAAAAATTATACAAATAGTTTATGTAATCCTTGAAATGCATTTTTTGTTCGAACTTCAAGTTTTCTATTCATGAAATAAAAAAGTTTAATTCTTCTTATGATCTTTATTACTTTTCATTTCATGATTTTCTGTTACATGCTCATTTTCCTGATGATGATCATATTGAAAAAGTTTATTATTGACAGTGGATCATCAAAATTGGAAATTTCGATGGATTCAATGGTTTTTCAAAATGAAAACGTGGGCATAATTTGAGAGGGTTTAATTATAAAAATTTGTCAGAAGCGTGCCAATCCTTGGAAACATTTGTCAAAATTTCAAACAATCAATCACCTGGGATGATATTTTTAAGTTTTTCGAATATTTATTGCCTCCAAAAGACGATGAATTTTCTGATTACAATCGTCCAGTAAATATTGGTTAAGATGTATAAACAAAGATTCTGATCGGCACCGTAGAAGGAATCATGATAAAAAAAGAAAACAAACGTTTATTTATCTTCGGGAACAAACATTTCGAGTCAATTTTGATGAACACATGTGAAAATTTGACGATACGTGATATCGATAAAGGGACTCGAATGACTGCATTTTTAATTAACAAAACTAATGAGCAAATATTTGCCACATGCAAAAATAATTTTTAAAAAATTCTTCCAATAACATTGAATCTTCGTTTTCAACTCAACGAAGAGTTTTATTTTATCGCTACTTCATTCAAAAATCCTCCCGAGACAAAAATTCAACAAATCCTAGATTTTTGCAATTTTATCGACGATTTTGATGGTTTTTCTTCATGAAAAAGTTTGAAAATATTTCTAATTGGCTGCGCTTCACAGAAAAAATCTTCAAAAAGTTTCTCTTTTGTAGAAAGTCGATAAAAAATAGTAAATTTAATGTTTTCAGTGCTACTGTAAAGACTAGGCACGAAACAGGACAACCCGATGATGCAGCAGCAGCAGCCAGTGATGGAGGAGGGAACAGCCTACGAGGCACCCACTTACGATGAAACATTCCCAGTCCTTCCAGGATCGGCATCCAATTCGAACAATCCTCACGCTCAGCCTATCAACAATAGGATGCGCGTTGGATGTTCTGTCATTACTCAAGTAAAAATCCATTTCTTTTTTCCAATTACCGATTTTTATTAATAATTTGCAACTTTTATCACCGTCCACTACAATTTTTGAAGTCGATCTTCGACGATGTCTCCATTTTTCTGGTTTTATACAATTCGGAATCAATTTTTAATCCTGTTTTCGAAATCTCTTTATAGTTCCCTCTTCTAATGAAATCGTTATCATTAAAATTATACTTTTAAGGTTTCTTCACAATTTTTCTACTTTCGCTTGTTCTAACTTCTAATTTTCACAAGTAAATCGAAAATTTGATTCTCGTTTTTGCAATTAATTTAAAAAAGTGATGAATACATTTTTTTACCTGGAATCTCAAGTTTTCGGTCGTCAAATTTAATAATTCTCATAATTTTACTGCATCGAAGAAAGAATAACGAAAAAAAATTGAAAATAGAAAGATGTTTTTGTTTTGTTTTGAATGAATTGGAATGTTTTGATTGATTATTAACGAAATTCGTAGGTTTTTCATGTGCCGATGGAAGAGCGTAAATTCGATCATAGCGACAAATTCGGTGAAGGCGAGTCAATGAGGACATGTCAGGCGATAATGCGTGAAACTCACGCGCACATTGAGATGTGTTCGTCGAAGAATCAGTCGTTGACGTTTGTTTTAAATGGCAAAGCGAATGAAGTCCTGGAGGCAAAGCGTCGTATTTTGGCGACATTTCAGACTCAAGCTAGCAAACAAATATCCATTCCCAAAGAGCATCATCGTTGGATTCTCGGCAAGCAAAGACTCCGCCTTAATGAGCTTGAAATAAAAACTGCTACGAAAATTAACGTGCCCGGTGTTGATGTACAATCTGATATTATTACTATTACCGGCACTAAAGAGGGAATTGAAAAAGCAGAACACGAAATCAAAGTCATTTCCGACGAACAGGTGAGACTCGAATCGAACAAAAAAAACTCAATAATTACACAAAAATTGACAATTCGACGAGTAATTTGCTCGTAGTTTGTTACTGTCTATCAAAAATCATTTATTCGTTGCGTTCATTCCCGAGAAATATGCCAAAAAATTCGAAAAAGTCGATTCTTCGGTGAAAAATCAATTTTTTTTAAATTAAATAACCATTTTTCAATAAAATTCGATTAAATACAAAGTATTTTGATCACAAATGAATTATTATGCGAAAAAAATTGAAAAAAGTCGACATTTTTGTCAAAAAACAATTTTTTTTTGTTCTTAAATGACCATTTTTAAATAAAATTCGATTGAAAATAAAGTATTTCGATCACGAATTCATTATTATTTGGAGATATTTCTTTGGATGAATATTTAATAAGTATTTTCGAAAATAATTGTCGAAAATTTGAATCGAAGCGACTAAAAAGAACAAATATTTAATATTTGTTAATAAAACATGTTAATTGCAGTCGAGAAAAGCGTTCGAACGGATAACCGTGCCAAAGATTTATCATCCGTTCATATGCGGCGCTCATAATGAGAAGCTCAGTGCCATGATTGCCGAGACAGGGGCAAGAATAAATATTCCACCACCTTCCGTCCAAAACGACGATATAACGATCGCCGGTGAAAAGGAGGGTGTCGCGGCAGCCAAACGAATGATTGAGAACATTTACAAGGACATGGTGAGAAATTCCAACAAATATTTATCCAATCGCTAATTTGTTCTCGTTTTTTTTTTTAATGCCTTTTTCTTATCTCGACGATAAGCAAATACGAGGGAAAAGAACTCGATAATCGTTACATCCTAATTTATTGACGCAATTTTTCTTTCTCAATTTATCTTAATCACTGACCAACAATTTATTTCGTAACTCGTTATTTCGATGTGTTGGAGAAATTATACAAAATTCGCGATAAGAATTTCGTCTTTTGCTTGAGTTTGAATACTTTTTTTTTCTTCAATAGAATGACGAATTTCAAATTAATTTTTTAACTCTTCGTGCACGTTTTATTAACGAGAAAAAAAAAGGATAGAAAAAATTATATTTTTCATATTTTTAATGATTCTTTTTTATTCAGGAAAAAAGATGCACAACTGTTTCCGTGGAGGTGCCAAAATCCCAGCACAAGTACGTTGTTGGTAATCGAAATAGTACAATTGCCGAAATTCTTCAATTAACTGGTGTCAGCGTCGAAATGCCACCGGCGGATTCTCCTGTAGGAACGATTAAGTTACGAGGACCTCAAGAAAAATTGGGTCAAGGTATGGAACATTCAGAAATTTTTATTCCGCAGAATGTGAATTTTCATTGATTAAATGAATTTTTCGAAAAAAAAAATCGAATCTTCGAGGTCATCGTCCGTTTCTATCCCGAAATAATGATTTTTTTTCAATTTCATTTCACTTCGTGAACGATAATTTTCTTATTCACGAACGTTTTCCCAAAAATTCAGCTCAGATCGTTCAAATTATAAAGAATTATCAAAAAAGAAGAAAAAAACGATCAAAATTCTTAAATATTTTTATTAATTCGAGTGTTTTTGTTTCTTCAGCTCTGAATACCGTTTACGAGAAAGCAAACAGCGTTCGCACAGCTGTAGTCGAAGCTCCATCATGGATTCATAAATACATAATCGGTAAAAAAGGTGCCAACATAAAGAAATTGACGGGTGATTTGCCGAAGGTTCATGTTGAGTTCACGATGAAAGACGATAAGATAAAAATCGAGGGACCGCCAGAAGACGTGGAGAAAGTAAAATTGGAGTTGGACACCGTTGCCCGCGATCTCATAAGCAAACTGACCTTCGTTGACCTCCAGGTTGACCAGAAATATTTCAAATACATTATAGGAAAGAATGGCACGAACAGTAAGCAAAAACTTGATAAATTAAAAAAAATGTTTAAAAAACTTTGAATGAATTCGATTTCACAATAATTCTTGTTTATTTTACAGTAAATCGATTGAAGGAGGAAACGGGGGTTGATTTCCATTTCTCGGAAGTTGGTACTTTGAGGATGATTCGAATTGAAGGAAATCCTGAGGGTGTCAGAGAAGCTGAAACGGTAATTAAAATGTTTATTTTTTTATTTATTATTTTTTAATATATATTTTATATTTTATAACGTATTTTTATAATATTTAATAAATAATAAAAATATATTTGATAACGAAACAATTTATCGTCATAGAAACTCATGGAAATGGTGAAAAAATTGGACAACGAGAAAGAAAAGGATGTGATAATCGATCATCGCCATTACGCGAGTATAATTGGCAGCAAAGGTGACAACATCAAAGAAATTCGTGACAAATTCAACAACGTTCAAATAATGATTCCTGGACCTGGTGAAAAAGACGATATCGTTAAAATTCGAGGTCCCAAAGAGGACGTCGACAAGTGCCATAAACATTTGATGCAAATCGTCAAAGAACTCGACCAAAATACACACGTCCTTGAAGTCCCGATATTCAAACAATTTCATAAATTCGTCATCGGCCGTGGAGGTGGCAACATTCGCAAGGTAATTTTTTCCATTTCGATACATTTTTATGGATGGGAAAGATTTTCATTTGATAAATTTTTTAAATAAGTTGGAAAAAAATCAAAAAAGTTGAGAACGATCGAAACCATTTTTTCGGAATCTCAAAAAAAAATTTGTAACTCATTCTAAAATAAATAAACCGGGAAATAAAACGTATAGGAAAGTTCTAGATTTTTTTCTAGAACTAGAATCATTGATAAAATTCTAATATTGATCACAATTGAACTAATTGCGAAATGTTTAAAAATAGATTCGAGAGGAAACACAAACGAGAATCGACTTACCTGCTGAAGGTTCCAAGAGCGAAGTAATCACCATTACTGGAAAGAAGAAGAACGTGGAAGAAGCGAGAGACAAAATTCAAAAAATTCAAAACGAATTAAGCAACATTGTCACCGAAGAAATATCAATTCCACCGAAATTTTACAATTCTCTTATCGGCATCGGTGGCAAACTTATACATTCAATAATGGAAGATTGCGGAGGTGTTACCATCAAATTTCCACCTGCAGATAGTAAAAGTGACAAGGTAAGCACGAAATAATTTTTTTTTATATTTCTTCAAACATTTTTTAAAATTTACAAATCCAATCCATCATCGTCATCAGCAATCAAATCCTCACGAAAATAACACGCAATTTTCTGTACTGAATCGAAGTTTATGTCTACAAAACAATTTTTAAAAATATCGCCAAAAGATCTGAAAGATTTTTTCAAAACTCACCAATTTCCTAATTTCAGGTGAGCATCAAAGGACCCAAGGAAGATGTTGAAAAAGCCAAGCAGCAATTACTCGAGCAAACGAACGAGAAACAATTGACAAGCTTTACGGATACTGTGCGTGCCAATCCTGTGCATCACAGATTTATCATCGGCAAACAAGGTGCCAATATAAAGAAGGTATGATTTTTTCAGGCACTAATTATCCATCGAAACAAGAAGAATCAAAAACTCTCTTATTTGGTATTCTCATTTTTCCTTACAAAGAAAATCTTCGAGAGCCCGTTAAATTTTTCAGATGGCAACCAAATAGCAAAAAGAGAAATTCCCTTTGCAGCCAAATCGTCAGAAAATGATCTCCCACATTAATTTAATTTGCCAAAAATAATGAAATAAATTTTTATTCATTTTTTATTGGAATTTACAGATCAGAGAATCATCGGGAGCTCGTATAGTATTTCCAACGGATAAGGACGAGGATCCCGAGCTGATAACAGTGATCGGAAAGAAAGATGCCGTAGAAAAAGCAAAGGCGGAGCTCGAAGCAATGATTAAAGACATCGTAAGTCATTTTTCTTCGTAAAACGATGAATTTTCTACAGTGATTGAAATTTCAAAAAGTTCCTCATGTATTTTGGCTGGAAGAAATTTACAAAAGTTCAATATCTCTTGACAGAACAACTGTGTCGAGGATGAGATCTGCATCGACCCCAAACACCACAGGCATTTTGTAGCACGTCGCGGTGGAGTTTTATATCGCATTGCCGACGAATGTGGTGGCGTACAAATATCATTTCCACGAGCTGGTGTTGACAGTAACAAAGTTTCGCTCAAAGGACCTCGGGATTGCATCGAAGCAGCGAAACAGCGAATGCAAGAAATTGTGCAGGAATTGGTAAAAAAACAACAAAAAAAAACTTAACTAAACTCTTTTCTACTTTTAATTTCTTTCCTTTTGATAATAATTATCGATTATTTTCGAAAATTGCTGTTGGATTTTTGCAGTTTTTCAATTTTTCATATTTATTGTCAATAATTATAGTAATAATTTTCGATTTTGTGGAGTAGAAGTTTTTTTTTTCACATAATAACAGTTTTTGAGGATTTCTTACGAGCTTTAAATTGAATTTTTATGGATTTATGGTCCATGGAATTTTTATTTTGCCTGTTAAGGTTTTTTTTTCTTCAAATATTCATGTTTTTGTTTTTCTCAGGAATCAATGGTGACTGTAGAGTGTGTGATTCCCCAAAAGCACCATCGAACAGTAATGGGAGCAAAGGGAATAAAAGTTCAAAACATAACATCGGAGTTTGACGTGCAAATAAAATTCCCGGAGAGAGAACAGCAGCAACAGGAGAATAATACGAATTTCGCGGAGAATCAGCAGGTGAACGGAGACGAGAACGGCGAGACTGTTCAAACGCCAGAAAATCCTTTGCCCTGCGATATTGTTCGAATAACCGGACAACCGGAAAAAGTGGAGGCTGCGAAACAAGCTCTTCTCGATCTTGTGCCGGTCGTTCTCGAGGTCGAAGTACCTTTCGATCTTCATCGTCTTATCATCGGACGTTCCGGACGAGACGTTCGTACTTTGATGTCGAAATACGACGTTCACATAACGCTCTCCTCGGCTGAAGAAAAACAAGATTTGATCAAAATCATCGGCAGGAGGTCTTGCGTCGAGGAAGCCAAAGAGGCCGTTCTCGAAAGATGTCGCGATCTTGAAGCCCAAAAACAAGAACGTGAACTCAAATCTTACGAGCTCAAGGTACAGTGAAAACAAAGAAAAATATCAATGCCACAGTGTAAAGAAAACAATTATTTTATTTTCGAAAGGGTCGAAAACTTTTGAACAAAATTGATTGATTGTTGTTTTGAATTTTGCTTGAATGAAAATTCATTTCTTTCCATTCTTTTTGCAGCTCGAAGTTGATCCTGAATATCATCCGAAATTAATCGGTCGTCGCGGTGCTGTCATCAAGAAAATCCGCACGGACCACGACGTTCAAGTGAATTTCCCTCACAAGGGAGATCCGGACGAACATATCATAACGATTACCGGGTTCGAGAAAAATGCCCACGAAGCTCGTGACGAGATATTGAAAATGATCAGCGATTTGGTAATTTTTTATGTTTTTTTGTTGTTTTTTTTTTTACTTTTTTTATGCTCTGTTATGGAATAATGTAAAACTTTAATATTTTTTTGTTCTTACAGAACGGTTTGGTCAAGGAAGAACTCAGCATAAACTCGGCAGTTCATTCTCGTCTCATAGGCACCAAAGGCAAAAACATACGAAAAATCATGGAAGACTTCAAAGTCGATATCAACTTTCCACGAAAGGATGACAGCGATCCAGACCTTGTGGTTATTATCGGACCCGAGGATAATGTTGCTGATGCCAAGGATCATCTTCTTAATCTCGAGGACGAATTTGTGAGTATCTTTTGTTTTTCTTCATTTTCCTCTGTCATTTCGATCTTTTTGTAGCCTTTCGTTACGTTAGTACAGAAATATTAAAATTTGAAAAATATTATTGTACCAGCTGATGTAGACGCGGACTAAATAATTTTTAACAAAAATGCACACACAGTGGATTAAGAAAGTTAAATTAAATAGTAGCCTTTTTATTGCATTATTTCGAAACATTATTTCAATGAATTCCAATCGAACTCAATTTCGATAGAAATTTAATTAAATCCGAATAGAATGCAAGTGAAGAAATAATTCAAATGAAGTAGAATATTTGGAACGAAAATCTCAAGAATTTTGACAAAAAAAGAGACAAAAAGAACATAAATTTCGTTGCAGTTCGACGGAGAAAACTCCAGTTTTTTTTGTTGAAATGAAATTCGATCTGATTTTGAATAAAAAGTTATAAATGGAAATGAATGAAAAAAATTACAGTTGCAAGATCTCGAGGACAAAGACGCATTGAGTTCGTTTATGGTAAACAATCGAAAATCTGGAAGAGAGCATGGAAATAGCGAGAACGACCCTGGTTTCGTAGTGAAGGGTGGTCCATGGGAGCAGGAGGGTTCAAAAATAGCGCCGAATACAGCGAGCGTTGAAGATTTTCCAAGTTTCCGTGGTCACGATTCGAGCCAGCCACCGATTTCGACCCCCGATGGTCCATGGGGTAAGCGTTAAAGGGCTTCGCATCGAGAAATCTCCGATCAACGACATTTTTTCACTATTTTATGTCCTCTCTCTCAATCTCCTTTTTCCCCGAGCAACAATTAACAAATGGCGGAAGAACAAGCTTCGAGATATTTTCACTAGCTTCAAATTTTCTCTAACAATCATGATAACGAAAAAGGGAAAAGAAAAGAAAACACATACACACACACACACACGTAACTGACAAGCAATTTTGCTTGCGATTAACCGATCCATCGCTGACTCTGCTGCTGCAGGCATTAACGACCTTGGCAATTCTCCCGGACTTCGAAACTGATTTTTGCATAAAAAACAAAACAAAAAAAGAGGAGAACAAACGGAACAAGTTTGCTAAATATTGATTTCGTACGTCTCAACTTCGATTAACGAGCTGTCGTATGCCAAATTTATTCGTAACTCCAACGCCTTTCTTTTTTTTCTCTCCCATTCGATCACGTAGAATTTCCTTATTTTTGTATATTTGCCTTAAAGTTGTTCTTGTTGTTTTTTCGTATTGAATTTAAGATAATTTCACGTTTTTTTTCTTCTATTTGCATTGTCAACTGATCGGCAGTGCCAAGAAAGAAAGAAAAAAACTTTTATTTTCCTCTGCATGCTGCTCACTTTACAAAAGACGATTTGAGCGACTTGTAAACGTCAAATCTACCAGCATGAATCATGAAAACAAACAAACAAAAAAAACAATCTCACTAGGTCAACTAATTTTTTCGAGTTGTATTGTCTTTCTTTTGATCGACAATTACGATGCTCAAATAGTTTAAGCTCTGAAAATCACTCGTTTATAATGAGCTTTTGATTTGTTTATATCATTAATTTCCTTCGTTGCACATGCTTGAATGGAAAAAACAAAGAAAAAAACAAAAAAAAAAGATCGAATAATTTATAAATAAATAAATAAATATATATTTTCTCATTCGTGTAACTGTAATAAGTTTGAAAATGCACGTAGCTCGAAAATGTCTGGATAAATGGTCTTTTGAAGGGCATAAGAAGAATTAATCATGAAATAGATTGTAAATATATTTTTTGATTTGACGCATTGAATGAGAATATCCGAACGAAATGATCATGCCAATCGAACAATGAACGACTTTGTTTTGACAACAAACGTCAAATGGTTATTTCACACAATAATTCATTTATATTATTTCGTCTCAACTTATAAATTCTCAATAGAATTTGAAGTTCAGACCACCAATTTACGAAAGCTCAGAACAAACGAACTGCTAAAAGTTATTAACCATTGCCGGAATGCCTTTGCTATACAAATACGTTGTACTTAAGGAGATTGTGGCTTTCCAAAAACGTAATTAACCATTTTTTTCCTCGTTTTCTAACATTACCGATTAGCCTGCACATTAATTATATATGTGAAAATATATAAAAACAAACAAAATAAAAATGAATAAAATTAAAGATTAATGAATTTATTTTCCATTGTCTCGAGGCGCCGGACGAAGGGTTGAAAGTTTTTCTGCATCACTGATTAACGATATTTTCCTTATTTTCCTTTTTTTTTTGCTTCTTTAAACATTCAGCTCGTGGCACAATGTTTCGTCTATTTATTTGTAGTCTTTTTTTGTACATAAATTTCGAGATTTTTTATTTTTCTCGGTTTTTCTGCCTGCGTCGTTGAACCCACTAATTTCCAAGGATAAATAATGGAGTGTGAAAAACAAAAAAGAGCGCGAGCGTAACTTTTTTCGTTTGTTTATAAAAACTATGATTGAACGTTCGATCGAACGAGTCGTTTGTAACGAAAAACTAAAAAAACAAAAAAAAAATCTATATAATTGAAATAATGTGTTGCAACGCGAACGAATAATTTGAACGATAAATAGCGGGGCTTCTTCAGGGTCTATCCGAGGTGGAGGTTCCTAATATAGTATAATATACAATAATAAAATAAATAAATAAATAAAAAACCAAGATAAATAAAATAAAACAAGACGGAGATTTTAAAAGATGCGAATAAAGTGAATTAAATGAGACAAGTTGCAATATTATTCCAATGCTTTTCACCATCAGGATAGCATTCGATGTTTTTAATAAATCATTAACGATCTTTACACACAAACACGATCTTCGAAAGGCCTTAGTTTACATACTAGAGCTCGATTATAATTATATATGAAAAAAAAAAATTAAAAAAAAAAACAAAAGAAACTGAATAACGAAAAAAAAAATATGTATAATCGACGAATTATAATTGTGAATAAATGAGCGAAATGTTCCAGAGGAACTGTCTCTTCTGCGACGCCGTTTCTCAACGTACACGAAAAAAAAAAAAAAAACACAGAAACACACACACACGTACTCAAAAAAGCTATATTTTTATTTTTCTCATGAATATTTTGTGTTTTCCTCCCTCTCTCTATTTATTTTTTCAACGATTAATCCATTAATTTCGAGCATGTTTACGATCACGCGAACGAACGTGCGTACATACTATTTATGAGGCCAACTAGTTAAGAAAAGAAAAAAAGAAAAATGAAAAAAAACAACAACACCATAAAACGCGAAGAAAGAAAATGAAAAGAAGGAAAGAATCAATGAAAAAAAAAAAAAAAAAAAAACAACCAACAAACAAAAAACCAACAGCAACTATTCTGTTCAAGTGCCTTGTCTATTTTCTTCGAGACAGCTCATTTCAATTGTTGGAGGAATGTGAATAAATGAAAATAAGACAAAAAAAGAAAAGACGAGAAAAAAAGAAAGAAACAAGAAAAAAAAATGCAAACATTTATGTATATGAAAAAATATCGATAATAATTATGTACTCGTGTATGGAATTTTGCGAATGAGACGAACAAAAAAAAGTAACGGATGAACACAGCAAAGATAACGAAACCACAAAATACAAGAAAGGGCGTAAAAAAAATTAATATAGATAGGCGCTGATAATTGCCAGAACGTTTTATTCAAACGCGAAAAAAACACACACCGTTGAATTACAATAGTAAATAATGTCGAAGGGTATACAAAAAAAATGCAAAAACAAAAAAAATGAAGAAATAATTATGAAAATAATGAAACTAAAAAATTCACTTATATTTTTTAGATTTACAGCCATTTTTATAAGCCTACTTGAATACGATCGACCTATACGTGTGTTATCTTTTATCTCCTCGTAATTAATTGTACTACGTTTGAAACGTCGTTTCATTCGATTGTGGTTGATCAAAGAAAAAAAAAAAAGTAACAAAAAGAACAAACGAAAGAGAGAACGAATACAACAATTGCTCGTAGCAATTTATATTCGTACGGTCACAGGATTCGCCAAAAAAAAAAAAAAACAAACAAATGAAAACAAAGAAAAACTCATGAACAAAAAATATATATTATATACATACATATACATATTATAAATAAATAAAACTTCGTTTTCGGCCATCGAATATCGTAAGGAAGCTCTGCATGAACATAATATCATTTTATAATTGATTTATAGGGGGATATTATATTATAGCTAGTGTAATTAATAATTATACTACTATTGTAAACACATAATAAGCGAATATGAATTGTTTTCTTTCGCTATGAAAAAACAACAACAACAAAAAGTGAAAATCTATAATAGCATAATACCACACACATAAGTAAATGAAATGTTGTTAACCAATGACTTTTGTTCGTTTTAATGTTTTTACTACTTTCCACATTCCTACCCATTGATCCATTTTAACAGGAAAAACAAAAAAACAAAAAATCCATCAAAGTAAACATTTTTAGTTGATCCTTCGGGACAATAAATCATTGAATTGTTTATTTATTTACAAATTTGTGATCAAAAGCCCCGAGACAGGCGGGGCTTAATTTTTGTTTTCTTTTTTTAATTCCGTTTCTTCAAAGATTCTTCGAACAATGAGCAATCAATCAATTATTTTTTTTTCGGACACACTTGATATTTTGCGGAAAATAAAAATTTCATTTTATTCTTCGACGTAAGGAAAACAACGTGTAACTTTTTTTCAAACGTTTTTTATTAAAAAGTTTATTGTTAAATGTCAAAAAGTTATGGAATTAAAAGTTGAGCCAGCTGTTGATCAGGAAATTGAAAAAAAAAGGTCATTAGCATTAATTTTTCATCAGTTATCGTCAATTTGGTTGGAAAATTTTTCAGGAATCATATTTTCCAAATTCGAGAATGATTTCAATTGTTTAACAAAACCATCGTTTGGTCGGATGCAGTTCCTCTGGGATTTCACTCGCTCATAAGCTTCGTCGTAATTCAATTTTTCAGTTGCCATTAAATAAGCAATGACAATAGTCGCCGATCGGGAGACGCCTGCGTTACAATGTACCAAAATATTTTCTCCTCTGCAAACGTCTATTATTTTCAAAGACTTTTCGATCACTGTGGAAATGTCGAATTCCGGTAAATCGAGGAAATCAACGAAATTATAATTAATCCCGTCGTGCTCGACGCACATTTTTATTCCGAGACTGAGAACGTGACGAATCCCATGATTTTTTAACAACTCTTCGCTCGTCACAGGATCTTGAGAACTCAGAAATAATCCTTTCGCGATGCGAGCTATTTGCATATCCGGTTTTTCATCGACGACGAATGGCAAACGTTTCTCGTTCAATTTACGCTCAACGCCGTCGAAAATTTCGTATCTTTCACCAGCTTCGTTCGTTAATATTGTTTTTGTTGCTTTTAACTTTTTTTTTCTTGCTTCTATTTGACTTTGAAGATCCATTGTAAACGGAATTTGAAAAAATGTTGAATTATTGCCTTAATTCAATATTATTCGACTCCGTTTTAGAATTTTATTCCTAATTCGAATGACGATTAGAAAATTCATACAAAAAGAATAATGAGCAAGCGTCGATTTATTCGGAAAACTAATTTTCTCTTTAATGCAATGAAAGTTTTGAGATTTCTCGAGAAAATCGTCTTAAAATTGTTTCGCGTATTTTTCTTTATTTTTTGTAAACTGAATATTTATTGTTATTTCGTTTGGTAGAAAAATATTGTCGTCAACTAATGACGTATTCTACTGACTGCTAGTTCCACTTTATCGTAAGTGACTTCCTTGAGGTAAAGGCCATGAGGAGGTGCAACTGGAATTCTTTCGCACCAACTTCGACCGGATGGAACGTGGAGCATAATGTTGATGTCTTTTTCAGTTAAAACTCCCAAGCCTACTGCTGCCAAGGCTGCCACGATTCGACGTACCTAATTATTGGTTTTTAATGCTCGAATTAATGATATCTATAATTTGTGTAATTTGAGCATCAAGATTAATGCTTCGTTATCAAATTTTCCATTGAATTGAGTTCAAATAAACTATCAGGGTAATTCTGTCGTGACATTTATATCGAAAACTTGTTTTTCAGTTTTTCTCACATAGAAAATGGTTTGCGGGCATAAGTTAATAAAGAAAAGTTGTTGTAAATTGACTAAAGAACAACATACTCCAAATTCAAGCTCATCCAAGGAAATATGTGTTTGCTGTAAAGTTACAAAAATTGCAAACATCTTTTTCTTTAGATTTTTTTAAAAAACTTGATGTAGCTTCTCTGATGTTGCATAAAAATGTATGCAAAGTTTTAGAAGGCTTCACCATGTAGGAGCCAAAATATTTATTGATGAAAATGTAACTTTTAACACGAGCTCTTACGAGAAACTCCCGAAAATTGTGATTTTTAGCAATAAATATCTGAACGTTCCGCTTGGGGAAACCTTCTAAAATTTATTACACACGTGCATATGACATTTGAGAAAATTTATCCAAATTTTCAACAAAATCTTAAGCAAACGATGTAACGAAAGAACTACCTTGATGGAGATATCAAAAATGTTTTGATGTCCCTGTCAAAAGGGATTTCGCTCTTGACAATCAATTACACTCCTTCGTTCATCTTCATTAGTATTTTTTTTTTACCTGATTATAAAGAAACGATCTCGAACTGCAGATAATATCCCAATAATGAAAATTTTTTGACAACGGATCCATCGACATTAAGGGCTCTCCGTCTACAACCCTCAATTCATTCAAAGTTCTTTCGTATCGCAGTACGCGTCCCGTTCTATTCTTTCCGGAGAACGTCTCAAAGTTCTTTTTACCCATGAACAACCGTGTTGCTGCTTTTAATTTTTCTATGTCAAAATCCACATTTCTGTAAAAATGATAAACCAATGATGTAAATCGTAATTTCTTAGGGAAAAATCTGCTTAGATTTTAAATAAACAAATAAAATTTGAAAAATGTCATTTTTGAGGCTTCTCGCAATGAAAAAAACTTTCGTTAGTCTTTTTTAGACTCAAGAATCGTTCGAAATTTTACAAATTAACGCTAAAAATTGTACGAGAAGTAAAATTTGCAGAAAATATGGTAAAAATGCAGAAAATATTCACCCCATGTTCCACGCCCGTCCCAATTCCGCTATCGGCAGTTTCAATTCATCTTTTTGTTTTGGGTACATAAGTCTATAAACGTAAGTGCGAGACTGAGCTGCGAATCTCACGTTAAAGGTACTTTTGACTGGAAAAAAAGAAGTTACTCTGAAAAGTAAAAGAAAAAAAAACTTCAGTCCAAATTTGCAGGAACAAGAAACCAGCAAAAATTATTATAATTTGATATTTTTATCCATTTTTCATTGATTATTGATTTTTTACCTGATTTCATGACCGCAGTGCGTCAAATAACGATTCAAGGTTTTTAGAACTTCTTCCGTCTCATAAAATGGTTCGTGTGGATTTTCCAATTCCACGTGAGCTGTGGAACACAAAGCGTGAACTCCGGCATCTGTTCTACAAAGTTTTTTCGTTTTTATATTCATTCTACTTGTCATGACTTATTTCGAAAATTTTGGTCATTACAGAAAAAAAAAAAACGAATTTTTTGCAATTTTCAAACTGTCAGGGCTTTTGGTAACAATAATAAAACTTCAAAAAGTTATTTTAGTGTCTGAAAAGGACCTGAATGTAAAAATAAAAATGAATGATTCAACTGTCAAAGTTCTTGTCGTAGAAAAGCCCTGTCGATTTGAGAATTTTCTTTTTACCTTGAATTAAAATTAATTAATCACCTGCTGGACAAGGTCAGCGCCGGCCTGATTAAACTCCGTGGGGAAAGAGTTAACAAACCGGCCTCAATGGCACCCTGAATAGAATCGATGTCTAATAGATATGCTGATACTATTTGTTTCTGAGCACCTCTAGAAATAAAAGTTTCTATTCACTAAAAAATGACGTGGGACAACAAAATCCGAAAAAAAGAAAAAAAAAGAACGACAGCGTCTGTAATTTCGGGAAAATGTTATTTTCAGAGATAAGAAAATTGTTCAAATAACATAGAATTTTGTCCTGCGTTGCTGAAAAATATTACGTCATTACTTGTTGTCGAAACAATTCAATTTTCGCTGAACAAAATCGTGGCAACCCACCTAAGATCGATGGTGTTTGACTATCGAACATTTCTTGGCTATTAATTCATTACGGGTTTATCTATTCGGAGCACTCCTCATAGTTATCATTTGTACCTGTAACGACTCCCGATGTATGACATGTACATCATGTAACGAACCATTATTGTCGTTTTACTTGTTTTCTTGATAAAATTGTCCAAAGTTTCATAAACACTTTTTGTTTTTCGATGTTTACTTAGTTTTCAACAATGCGGCATGCGGCTTGTCGTCTGCAATTCCACGAGATGCGTTTTCGAAACGTGAGACTTGCGGTTTGGAACCGAGAAGTGGCGCCATCTGGATTACATTTTTTTAATTTCGAGTTTAGACAATTTTTAGTGACAGTTGGTGACAGTCTAACTTTTTGCAAATCAAAAAATGATTATTGATCATCGCGATCGCGAAGAAATTCGAGCAAATTTGAAAAACAAACATTCGGAGAAGAAATAAAAAAAGAAAAACCATATTGCACATCGAGTTTATTGCTGCCATTCGTACAAAATATAAGTTTCGATAAATACAATGATGAATTTTTTATAAATTGAGTGTTGAGGTGTTATTTACGAATATTTTGCAAAAATTCATTTTTACGTGGAACAAAAATACAGAAGGACACTCACACACAACCTGAGTATAAAAAATATCGAGTAAATTGTGTTCGGAATGAAATGTTAGGATTTTTAAATCACAATTCTGTATGATAAGCTTTTTTGTGGGGTTCCAACGTTTCGTCGATTTCAGCGAACCAATTTTCGTAAACTTCGTAAGGATTCACCATCCAGAATTTGTGAAAAGATACAGGTTCCTGCGAAGCCAAATAACCTGTCGCGTAATCCGAAGGTCGAGCCTAAAAAAAAATATTTGCATAATTTTCATTATCACGAAAAATTCTTTAAAAAGGAAACTAGAATTAAAAATTCAATTCGATTAAAAATTTGATTTAATTTAATGAAAAATTAAATTTAAAAATTAAATTCAATTGAAATAAAAATATGATTTGATTAAAAATTAAAATATTAAATTTAATTCAATAAAAAATTGAGATTTAATTTAAATAAAGATTGAAAATTTGATTTAAATTAAAATTTGAAATTTTCTTTAAAAAAGAAAATCTTTTTACTTGATGAAACAATGGCGAATGGACAGGCGTTACGTCGATGAATTTGAAACAATATCCAAAAAGATACATATCGTCAGGCGCCGTTGGCGATGGACAATCGCATGTTTTTGATTCGATGATTTTTCGAACCAAAGCTCTCGAGAGAACGATTCCAGCTCCACCGGTCAAATAATCCCAACCCGAGTTTGTACCATTTCGTACTCGGAATCCGTAACGTTCGCCCATGGCGATGAAATTCAAGGGATTGTAGCAAGTAAGCAAACGCGTCAAGCGAGCCATACTGAAAAAAAAAGAATTATTTTTTAAAATATCATTATTTTTTTGTGTCAATCGTTTTTGAGAACGATTTTCGAGAAACTTTTCAGCTATTTCCGTTTCACTTGCTCGACCGTCCGAATTTTTTTGTACTATTTGAAAAAACACGAAGAATAAGAACGAAAATGATATTTTTTTCCAAATTACCTTAGAATCGTGTCATCGTCGACGACAATTAACCAATCAATTTTTTTATTTTCAATAATTTCATACGATTTTTGAAGTATGGCATGGGTTTTAGCGCAATGTCCTTGTTCCGTGTGGGGCACTACGTGAACGTTTGGTAAATTGTCATCTGCAATGAAAAAAACGCACGAATGATTCGTACAATCATTTCATTTTGAAAAACAATATTAATTGGATTTTTCAAAAACCAATATTGATGATTCTCTTGAAGCATTTGTTGTTTTATTTTTTTGTAAAAAAAATCTAATGAAAGAATCAAATAATTAACCAGATTCGTTGCTGAATAATCCGAAGTGAAAAACATGTTTCATCCAAGTTTTCATTATAACAGGAACTCTTTCTGTGTGATATTTTCGACATGTTTTAACAGCAACAAAAATGTTTTCTCTTGAAACGGGTTCGCCCTGAAATCATTAAATACTAAATTAATTTTGCATCAATTTAAATTGATTAATTATTTTAATAAATAATAATTAATAATAATAATAATTTTTATAAATTAAGTATTTTCATTTTTTAGAGAATTATTAAAACGATCAAAATAAAGTTGATTTAGCGATTAAAACAGGAATTTGGAATAGAAAAAGATTCAAGATTATTTCATTGTTTACAAGAAAAAAT
Source organism: Campoletis sonorensis (assembly GCA_013761285.1). Taxonomy (NCBI): domain Eukaryota; kingdom Metazoa; phylum Arthropoda; class Insecta; order Hymenoptera; family Ichneumonidae; genus Campoletis; species Campoletis sonorensis. Next base: position 402,657 of record JACEOJ010000087.1, read on the forward strand.
GTGCCCCAGAATGTCGTCGATGAGAACAATTTTTTGAGGCCAAATGACTGAATAGTATTTTTTGCAAAATGAATATACTTCGTTAATTTTTCACTCACACAGGGATGGAAAAATCTCGGATAAGTGGCGCAATCTTTGCTGGAAACGACGCAGAACTCAGGAACATGAGTGAATCGAATTCCTTTGCCAGAATCGTAAACAAAACTGGCAAACTCGTAAGCTGCGTCGATGGAAAAATCTTGACCGGGTCCACCCTCGATTTTCAATCTTTCGCTTAAGCTGGAAAAATTGTCGAATGAAAATATTCATTTTTGGCGGAAAGTTGGCAAAACTTTTGTTTTTTTTACGCCAACCAAGACAATGAACATCGTAGATTTTTGTTTACCTGGACAGCAACGATTTGGTCATCGCAAAACCTGACGCAGTGTTAGGAAACTTCAATTTTTTTGAATGGTCCGCAAAATGATGGATAATCGTTGGTTCCGTATCATAAATTGCGTGGCCGACCCAAATCTCCTAAAAACCCAAAGAAAAACCAACCAGAAATTGCATTTTTCTCTCGTTCGTTAATTCCGATCAGAAAAATTGTGTTTTCCCAAATTTTTCACCTTTTTATGATCAAGTTTCGATAAAACCTTGACCAAACGGTCCAGTCGAATTCCCGTGTTGTCCAGGCAGAAAAAAAACCATTTTGTCGCTGCATTTTCAAGGTTCAAACGATTCAGGAGTGGAAAAAATGTCCAGGAACCATTGACGGATAATTCGTGCGTTAATATAACTTTCGGAGGTACCTGAGCAGCATTTTTATAGTGAAAAACGTTTTATTGTTATTTATAACAAATTATATGGATCATTATTTCCTTTAAGTTCGTCAATATTTTTTATTTATTTTATGGTTCACATTTTGTCACATTCAAATCGAATGCTTTAAAATTTCCCCCCAATTAATAAGAAAAAACTGTTGAACAATAATAATAATAACAATAATAATTAATAATAATAATAAACCTTGTCCAGTATGTCAGCATCATTTTTAATTCGATCTCTCAATAAATTAGCATGAGCTGCATGATAACCTTCATGTTGACTAAGAACGACAATAACGAGATCGGAAGGTTCTGCAAAGTGATCGAAATTTATAAAAGATATTCATTATTTTATCATGACGTCGTTTGTTTGATTTTTTTTGCTATTTTTTTCGTAACAATGTACTCTTTTTTTACCGAAACAAGATAATTGAGGTAATACGATGAGCAAAGTTGCAAAAATTGATCGAAGCAACATCGCTTCAAACAATAACGAAAACAAAATAAAGAAATTAGTAGGATTTGCGAGAATATAGGCGAATTACTGAAACTGCAAATTTGGGGTACTGTCAAAATTGATTTTGTCAGAAAAGGGGTTTAATTTGGTACGGAAGGGAGTTAGAAACTTGGATTTGTTTGGGTTTGAATTTGAGGTAAAATTATTATTTGTTATTGTGCAAAAAATATGGGCTCGAAATTCGCTCGAATTTTGCGCGGGAAACGAAAGAGTTATTATCTTAAATGAACCAGCATTTCTCCAGTACTTTTCTATGAAGATCAAAATAATTATAATAAGAAATTATGTGTACGTAACTCGTACCGATCCAAAATGATAATAATTATCCGTATATTTTCAATAATTACAATCCAAACAATTACTAAATCGAACGAGACAAATCCACTGTTGCCAACTGTCAGACATAATGAGGTTATGTACGATCTTTTCTTACCAAAAATATATTTTTCTACTTTGACATTTTTAGTATTTGGAATATGATAATTTATTTCAATTATACAGAATTCAATGCTCGTCCATCGTGTGCTAAATTTTGATCATGAATGAATAAGTTTTTTATTCTTGAATGGTTCGTATGAACTTTTTAGATGGGAAATATTCAGGGGTTGACCGTTCAACGGTTAGGGGAAAATAGTGCAAGTCAAATCAGCAATGAAATTAGCAGGAAAAAACTAACAATTGTGATTTCTTTGTTATATTTTGTTATTTTGCTGCGCAGTAAGGATTTTTTTCATCAGTGCTCAGCAGCTTTGGCGAATTTGATTCAGTCATTGGATCAGTCACAATTTCTCTGTACACAGGAAATGATAAAAAATTGCGATACACAACGATAAGCAGGATTTTCCAAAATCGAACCCTTTCGTTCAGCAAAAATGTTATAACGGTAATTTTCCATGAGTTTCCGGAAGCATTGCAATTTGTAGATGTCACTACGAGTATATCTGAAAACCGGAAGTGGAAGGTTCGTTCTTCGCGCGAACCTATAGCGTCTCTGAGGCGCGCACACACATACAAATTGGGGGGGAAAAAAAGAAGGACGTTATAGAGGGAATCGTATTTTTAGAATAGAGAAGGCTGTGAAACTGACAAAAGCGTGGCGCCATATTGCTTGTGTTTGGTTTGCCGTTCTGGCGCGTGGTCGAGAATAATTATAATCAATTGATACAACATGTCCGATAATCAGGTAAATTTTATCACGATATTTGCACCGTTCTTTCGATTTCACGCTCGCGAACATTTTCGTTATGAAATAACAAGTTTTTGGTTGTGAAAAACGATGCCGCTATATAACCTTCGTATGTCGTAGGAACAGAAACCCGAAGCCGGCCCAGGGGACGCAAATTCAGAGTACATTAAGCTCAAAGTCGTCGGAAACGTGAGTTTTGTCAACATTTTGTGACGATTTTTATTATTTTTTTTAAATTATCGTTCCTGCTCGTACTGAATGAAACTTCGAAAAATCTTCCGAATTTTATGTTACACCTCGCGCGTGTATGGGCATTCTCGAGGATGCTTTTTTTATGCGCCTTTTTTTTTACCACTTTTCAGGACAGTAACGAAATTCACTTTAGGGTAAAGATGACGACTCAAATGGGCAAACTCAAAAAATCCTACAGCGACAGAGTGGTGCGTACTATAAAATTCATACTTTTTCAATTATTTTTTTCTCTTCGCTACCCAAATAATTTCAATGTTTATCGCGCTCCTTCTCCTCCATCAGGGTGTTCCGATGACCTCGCTCAGGTTTCTCTTCGATGGCAAAAGAATCAATGACGACGAAACGCCAAAACAGGTAAAAATCAAAACATTTTTAAATAACTCTTTCGGAGGTTGGAAAACTGACATTTTTTAAGTTCCGTCGGCACAAAAAACTACATTAAGCAAGAATTTGTAATAAATGAGTGATAACTTGTTTTTATTTTCCATTTTTTTACTTTTTTTGTCATTCACTTTCGCAAGCTCTTGTCGAAAAACAACAAAATTCATAAATTGCTTTTTCGCAACGAGAAAAACTCATTTAACACAAACAAGATAACTTTTCGCAATGAGGTTAAAATTTCATTTATTTCTTTGTCATTTATTTTAATTCGTTTTTATAAAATGCTGTCGGTTGATAGAAAATTGATTTTTTTTCTCAAATCACTATTTCCCTCACTCGATAAATTGTTTACGATCGAAATATTACAAAATTACATAATTTTAAGGCTGCGGCCGAGAAATGACGAATTATTGAAAAAATGGGTTTTTGTGAATTCAGAAAAGTTTATTTTTTTGAAAAAGGTCAAACAGAGATTCTTTTTAATTTTATAGAACTTTTTTTCATCCAATTCCTGAAAGAATAAATCGAAGCAATCGACGTACAAGTTTATTTTGTTGTTTGACTCAATTTGTGTTAAATTTTTCGAAATTACTTGTATTTGTAGAAAAAAAATGGATTATTTGTACTTTAAATTTGAATTCATGATGATTTCATCAATTTTTTGGACATTTCTTGAGTTAATATCAATTTTAAAGAAACTAATTGAAACATGAACTTAAATCATCGATAATAACTTCTTCGCCATGATATTTTATGAAAAAATCTTTGAAATCAAAGGCAAAAGGCATGAAAATAAAAATGAATGAATAAAATTTTCAGTTGGAGATGGAGAACGATGACGTGATCGAGGTGTATCAAGAACAAACGGGTGGTCACTTTTGAAGCTCTCCGTTGGGAGAAAGAGAGGCTGGCAATTTGGTTGAAATTGTTTATTTTTTATTTTTTATTTTTTTTTTCCAATTTTTTTCAAAGTGAAAGTGATGAACGTATGATAAACGAAGAGAATGATGAAATAAAAGAACAAAGAAGAGGAGCGAGGGAGAAAGAGAGAGAGGGAGACAGAGGAGAAAAGTAAAGAGAAAAAGAAACAAAAGAAAAAAAAACATGGACAAGGCTATAATTAATTGCGTAAATGTATGTTCGTAATGAAAGGAAATCTCGTAAGAAATTGAGAGTCTAGCCGTTTAACATTCCTTTGCGAAGAAAGAAAAAAAAGTACTCCAAAAAAAGAAAAAAACATTTGTCGAATGAGCTAGAGAGCTAAGTAGATTAGTTATAACTTTTTTTTTCTTCCACTTTCGGACATCCTGGAATTTGAATAATAATAAAAATGATAAAACCGAAGTAACAACGTCATTAGAGAAGAAAATTTTACAGAATATAACAAAAACATGCCTTAAGTAGCGTGTAAACTGTCCCTTTGACCTTTAACAACGTTTATCCTCCGTACAAAAACACTTGTTCTATTCCTTTTTTCTTCCATCATGAAAAACACTCCGAGCCGCGATATTTTGCGTTTTTTTCGATGAAAAACGACAAAAATTCGAGAACGGAGACGAAAAAAACGAGAAAAATGATAAAAAACACCCTCGGCGGCTCACCCAAATGTAAAATAGTTTGTCGATTTACTGAAAAAAAAACTGCTAGTACGGTATGACGAATATGTGTACTCTACTTTTCGATTTAAGTTTGATTGTCGCTACCTTGTAACGGACTTGATAAAAAAAGAAAACAAATTGAATAACATTATACAGAATAACAATGATTGAAAAGAAAGAAAAAAACAATAAAAAAAACGTATAATTAACGGATCGCTACAATTTACACGAATTGAAGATTTTACATCGAAATCATTTGACAAAAAACGCGTTTTTTTATTCTCTTCTTTCTGGACTCTGCTGCTGCATCAATTTTTTTCATACAATTTTCTATTCACTCGTTGAAAAAAAATCGAACCGAAGTATTTCTCCATTCGTTTACTATCGAAAAAAAGTCCTTGTTTAATTCCAATTGAAAATAATTGTAATTCAACGAGACATCAAAATATATTGATTGTAATGGACTTTGAAGTATTTACAAACTTGCGGGATAACTTTTATTCGTTCGAAACGTCACTTCAATGGTTTATTCGATATTTCAAGCATTTATTTATCCCCAAAGACCGAGTTAATTTCACTTTAAATCCGTCATGTTGTGCCCTTTGTGACAATTTTCTAATAAACATATAAATTTATAAATCGCATTTGCTTTTCAATTAGTTATAAAATCTTAACGAGGGGTAAATATTGAAGAAAAATGGAAAACGACGAATACTTGTACAATTGCATTTTATTCGTCAATTAGACACGACTTATGATAAATATTGTTAATTATCCACCATTATTTTCGTACTTTTTTCTTTCATTTCTTCGTATTTCTTAATCTCGTAACCTTTTTTTGCAAATAGTGCAATTCCACCTCAAATAATCGCGTTCGATCGCATGCAAGAAAATTCCTAAAAAAAAAACAAAAAAAATAGTCGATCATCTAACTATATACAGATTATTACACGAGGCTCACTAACAATACGGCGCGTGGCATTTTTTTAACTTCATTTTTCCTTCTGCTTTTACTTTTTTTTTCTTTTTTTTTCTTTTTTCGAAACATTGATACATATTTACAGGCAATACCGAACAGAGTGAGGGGCTTTTGCGAGACGAGAACGAGGAGTGTCAGAAAAAGAGGATAATCCACGAACAGAACGAAGAAAAATGATTTCTACTCTGTTTGTTTTTTCCTCGTATCTTCAAAGTTGAAGAAAAAGACCATTCGCCCCCGCACTTGTTTGTCTTCAAAAAATAATCACAGATTCTTCGGCTGATTGCTCCTTAAATCGTTTTTTTTTCTGTTGTTGTTGCCTCGAGATCGTCCAAAATATTGAAGCGACGGTGAAATTTATCTCCTGGGAAGGCCTTGGCCCTCCCGCGCCAAAAATTGCCAGGCTCAGTTTTGTTTTTTCGTTTGTCATTCTCGAACGAAAGAAAAAAATGACCGATTTTTGTCTCGTTACGTCGGAGAGTATATTTTGTTCGCTTTTTTCTTTGCTGTCAGTCACGGTCGGGATTTTGGAACGAAAAAACAAACAAATCGTAGTTGCACATGTATATATATCGAAGAATTTGAATATTATTTATACTATGAAACAATTCAGCCCTCCCTTCAAGCTTCTTCTCAGCGCGTATTAATACTTTCGATAATTGTCATTACTCTTCACACCTCGCCCAGAACAAAAAAAATTATCATTATTATTAATAATTATCAATATTATTATTATTATTGTTGTTGTTATTATCATCTCATGATTAATCGGTTCAAATTCGTAATAAATATAATAATAACTTCTATTTCCAACTATCGAAGCGCCGACAACGTTCGAATTCCACTTCCTGCGTAGCTCGTCGTCGCTCGTTGACTCCATTTTTTTACTTCTTCTTCTATTTTTATTTTCCTTTGTAGTTTTTATCTCTTCTTTCTTTCTTTCTTTCTCTCTCGCCGCTCAAATGACTGTTGACAAATTGAACAAATTGTTCTCCTCACCATCCTCGTCGCTCTCGTAATCGTAATTGTTCGATTCGTTATGACGAATCGAACTCTCGACCAAAGACGTGAAAGGTCACAGAGCGTCGCGATGCCATACCCACGTTTTCTTCGTGTGATCAAATCTATGCGCCAACCATTGCTGCTCCAACATTTGGTACCTGTCCTGACTCAAATACAGAGGCTTGCCACGTCTGTAATTAAGATTTTTAAGAATTTTTGTTATTAATACTTAAATCGCGTTTTTTTGCTATTTTTTCACATTTTTTTTTTCATTGGGATTTTCGTATTTGTTTTTTATGGGGTTTTATGGGATTGACGGTCTTCCCAGGCCTTGATTTTGTACAATTTTTCAACAATCATTGTGAGAAAAAAAGAAATTTGGGGCCCTTTTTCGCAAAAGTCACGATTGGAAAAATTTAGCGATTTTTGACAGTGACGAATACTTCAAAAATGCAGCGAATAGTTTTTTTTTTCTAGCGAGACGATTTTTTTCTCAATAGAATCAAATTCGAGAGAAAAATTTGTTGTTATAGAGAAAAACGTGAGTTTTTTGAGCATTTTGGTCAATAGGAAAATATCCCGGATTGAAAAACTTTCTAGACTCTTTTTTACTCACTTCAGATCTTTGTCCTCTTCCTCAAAGTCATCCAGATACAGAGAACCCCACAAACAAGCTCTTTTGCCTCTTATTACGATGATATAAGTTGATGTTACGACCAGATAAATTGCAGTTCCACCTCCGCAGTCGATCGAATGCTAGAAAACACAATCGAAGAAAATTGTCAAGAGTTAGTTAATTGTCAATTAGAAACATTTAAACATTAAAAAACATTATTTAAGTATAAAAAATTTGGCTAAATATGAAACGTATTCGTTGGATTGTAAGGCTTGTACGAAAATTATTTGAAAATCGTAAAAACAGTTTGAATTTTATAAAAGACCACGAAATAGTAGAGAAAGAAGTGAAATGTACAAATTGTGGAGAAAATGCCATTTTCAATGAAAAATAATAATTTAATTGAAAATTCTAAAAAGTATTGTTTTTTTTTTGTATGCACCATCATAATTATTTCAGGTAATAAATTTTTCGGACTCTGAGCATGAAAAAAAAAAAATTCAGCCCGATTGTAGGTTGAGCCCCACTTCCGAATAATTAATTTTTTGTATTTTTTGTAATAATAATTTATTAATGAATGAATAATTCATTTTGTACTTATATTTTCGAATTCACGATATCGAAAAACGATGAAAAATTGTTTTTCAACGTCAAATATTCAGACAAAAATGAAAATAAACTAAAAATTCTGAAAAAAATTACTATTTTGGCGAAATATGGTAAAAAATGTGCAAAAATGTGTATTTTCGTAGTTAAATTGATAATTCGTCAATTCTTGAATCCAAAATGAAAGTCTCACCTGTACAGCTTCGCCAATATTTTGTCTTTTGCAACAATTTGTTTTGAGGCAAACGATGGTACCGCACAAAAGGCAAATGCTTATTTCCGGTGGTACAGAGTGACATTTGCGACACTGTCGTTCGTGATAGTAAGTAAATAATTTCTCGTATTCCCTCGGAAGACTGAGCAGCTTTGGAGCTTGCCAAGAAATGTGTTGATCGACGATAAACCGTCGAGCGGCGATAACGCTCGTGTTGGAAAAAGCGATTAATTGTTCGCACCACAAACGTGGAACTGCGACGCTCGTTTCATCGTCTTTCCAACTCAGGGCGACTGCCGCGTTGAAACAGTCCCAATCCATTCCCTCCGTAACCAGCTCCAAATAATAGACCAAACGCACGAATTCCGTTTGTGGTGTTCTCACTATTGGCAACGGTTGGCCGTACAAATGGTGACGCAAAAGTGCTGCTACTCTCAGGAAAGGCAAACACAACGATTGGATCTGGGAAAGAAAACAAAAAAAAGGAAACATTGAATAAAATCGGAGAAATTTATAAATGTATTCAATTATTTCCATTCTGCAAGTTTTCATTTCAAAATCTAGTTTTCGTTCCGGACGATTTATCGATTTATCGATTTAAAAAAACCTGAAATTGATCTGAATGAGTTTCGCGAACGATATCGAAAGAATCAGCTTGAAAAATTATTCTTTTACGAAATGACGACTTGCTAAACTTTGATTTTTTCTCTACGTCGCCAGGGTATTTTTATTAGCAGAATGAAAATGATAATAAAATATTCACCTCGACTTCGATCGAACGGATTGTCGTTCTCGGCACGGTGTCTTCCCAGAAAAATCGATTTTCATTTAGATATTGAAATACTGTTGCAAGAATAGCCTCAGACGACGTAGTTCTATCGTTGCTGGATTTTCCAGGAACGAGATTGCTCCTCTCGGCGGGTGTCAGTGTACTTATGACTTGGACAACGACTTGGTAGTACAATAAATTGTACATGACCTTGACGACACTCGAGAAGTACGCTGAAAAAAAATTTGCATGAATACAAAAAAATAAATAAAAACTAAAACAAGTGGAATTGGAAAATTTTCTTAATTTCGATTTTTTTTTTTTCATTTCGTATATTAATTGCAATTATAAATTCTGAATGTTGGCCCACAATAAAAAATATAATAAATTTAATGGAAATTCTGGCGACAATAAAAAAAATTAAGACATCAAAAGTTTTATGTTTTAAAGAAATTGCTAGAGGAATAAATTTGACTAAAATTTGAAAGAGTTTTTAAAAATTGTGAATTTTCTCGTCAATTGACACGAATGATTTAAAAATTGGTGAAAAAAAATTACTTTGATCGAGATGCAAGGGCAGCAAGAGTATAAATTGTATGAGAAGAGCAGTTGGATCTCGGAGTAAGAGAGGAACTTCTCGTTCGTGTGGAGTGACTGCTAACGGAGCTGCAGGGTCCGAAGGTAAACCAGTGAGTTGTTGCCACGTGTGATGAACCGGCCAATTAGTGAGTACGCGGGCGTGCATCGCCAGTACGTGTAGGAGAGCGACTAAAAAAATCAAAAAATCGATTAGCTAATTAAGAATTATAAATAACACGAAAAATCCTCATAAGAATGAAATTTTATGAGTTGAGGTAGTTCTATCGTGACATTCGTATTGAAAAATTGTTTTTCACTTTTTCTCACATACAAAATGGTTTGCGGGCATAAGTTAATAAAGAAAAGTTGTTGTTAATTGACTAAAGAATAACATACTCCAAATTCAAGCTCATCCAAGGGAATATGTACTTGCTGTAAAATTACAAAAATTGCGAACATTTTTTTCTTTAGATTTTTTTAAAAAACTTGATGTAGCTTCTTCGATGTTGCATAAAAATGTATGCAAAGTTTTAGAAGGCTTCACCACGTAGAAGCCAAAATATTTATTGATGAAAATGTAACTTTTAACACGAGCTTTTACGAGAAACTACCGAAAATTGTGATTTTTATCAATAAATATCTGAACGTTCCGCTTGGTGAAACCTTCTAAAATTTATTACACACTTGCATACGACATTAAAGAAGATTTATCCAAATTTTCAACAAAATCTTAAAACAATATAACGATAGAACTACATTAAAGATTTTTTTTATCCCGAAACGAAGTAGAACTTTCAGAATAAATTCTAAACACTTTATCCATTGACTTGAGGACATTTTTTTGTTGAATTTTCAGATAAATATTCAAACGTACCCCCAATTTTTATATTTTAAAATCAACAATAAACAAAATTGAAGTTATCAAGATATTTTGAATGAATGAAAATCTAGTATTTACCGATGCAATCCCTTTTGGGTGTGAGTGGAACAGTCGTGGCCGAAGGAACGCAAAGAGTTCCGCCGCGTTGTACGAGCTCAACTTCGAAATTGGTTCGAGCCACGGAAGTTACAAAAAGAACAAGGCTTTGGTGACTAGGTGTACAATTTTTTTGCTTGTACTTCAAGTCCGTGCATTCGGTCATTTCCTCCATGGATCTGCCCATCGCCACGGACAGATTCGAAGAGATCTGAAGAAAATTGCAAAACGGACGTCAAATAATCGAAATTAATTGAAAAAAAGCTAATAATTTATTGAGGAATTATCTATTTTTCAAAAAAAGACTTTTTGTCCCAATAACTCACCGGATTTCTCTGTATTTCCTTGAGGAAATTGTAAAGTTCAGCCAATATCGTTGCCGACGATGCGTGCCTCGATCTGACGACCGCTGCGCACTCGCCAAGTTGAGCGGACAAAGGCAAAACCGAATTAGCCAATTGTCGACACAACGGACACAAATATTCGCCACGATCGACAGCCAAACTCTGTTGCCTTTGTTGACTACGTAACGATTGACGATAAGCCTTCAAACAATCGAGATGCAAATGATGTCCACAAGTTTGTACGTGGACTCCGCCGTCCCAGCCCAAATTTACGGACAAGAGCCACGAAAACTGAAAAAAACGTGAAATATTCATTAATATTCTCAAAAATGTTCGTTTTATGACATTTTTTCCATTTTATTTTCACAATTTAGCAATAAAATTATGTTGATATGGTTTTTTTCGTATTTTACCGAATCAAAATGACGATTCATTTCGTCAATTCTGTTGTCAAAATGAGCTCCACGCGTGTCACCCTTTGGTATTGGCGGATCATCGTCCGAAGTTGGTAATTGCAATCTCTCCGATGTTTGTCTCTCGTGTCCAACGACGCTGGTTGCTTGGACCAATACAACAAGTCCCATTGGTTTTTCTTCGGTGCTCGTTGTCGTTTGATTGCATATCACACAATGGTACTCCTTTTTACTTGCCATTTGGGTCGGCGATTCTTCCTGATCCCAATCCATTCCGGATGCACCAGCTTCGTCTAAAAGTCGGACATTAATTATTATTAATTAATTAATGAAGAAATAATTGAATAATAAAATAAATAATAAATGAATTATCAATAATTATTTTAATTTATTGAAGCAATTCAATTTTTTTCATTAATCAAATTTCTTTAATTCATTAGTTGAATATTAATAAATATTAACAAAGAAATATTAATATTTAATTATTGCTTACATAACTTAAATAAATTTAATTAATTATTATTCATCAATTGATTCAATAATAATAATAATAATAATAATAATAATAAATAGAATAAATAATAAATGAATTAATAATAATTCAATTTATTTAAGTAATTCCATTTTTTTAATTAATCGAATTTCTTTAATTTATTAGTTGAATATTAATAAATATTGATAAAGAAATATAAATATTTAATTAATTAATTAAATTAATTTTTCATATTTTTAAACTCACCACTCTCCATGGCTTTTTTCATGAATTGTTTTTGTTTATTGGCGAATTCAGCCATGAGTTTTTGTTGTCTTTCTTTAGCGCGTTTGCGTCTTTCCTCACGTTCACGATGTTCTCTTTCCCGTTGGGCATCCTCGCATTCTTTCGTTCGTGGCCAAAGTTTGTTACGTGTTTCGACAATGTTTTGTTTACAGGTTGGATCGAGGTTAGAGATTTTTTTCAATAATTGACCTATGAAGAAGGGACCATCGCCGATACGAGATTCGCTCGACGATTGCGACGAACTCGTACCCGCTTCGTTTTCCGAAGTGCTTGCCTGCTGATCCGGATTGTAACTGTCCGGTACACCCGACAATTGCGAATGCAATTTTAACAAAAGGGATATTATACTCTCTCCTATTTTTGCACCCATCAAATAAACTGGACCCGATTGAGAATCACGACAATTTGATGTCGACGGCACTATTTCCGTGGTCGTCACGCCTGAAGCGTCCAAACGGGGAAATATTACTTGCAACAAATCTATTTCGTTGTTCACTACGTAACCGGCGTTTCGTGGAGGCACCGGTGGCAATGCTGCTTGCTCGCCTAATCCGTCTGCAACAAATCCATCGAAATATACAATTATTTACGCTGGACGGACGAAACATCAAAAAATATATGAAAAATAGTCATTTTTTTAAAGTGCCAATCGAAAAAGCGAGGATCTAGAAAATTATTGGAGCAAATATACTTTTCAGAATAATTTTGATGCAATTTTTATCATTTTTTATGCAAAATACTCATTAAAGAGTTTTTTGAATTCAAATTTCTCAATAATCAACGAATAAAAGTATACCAATTTATACAAAACAATGGAAAACCAACAATTTGATGAGACAATTAAATTTTGATCTCAGTGAATTCTTGTGGAATTTTTATGCAAATTTATTTGTCAAGAAATGTTTTTGTGAACGATGAATAATCAACAAACAATATCCAAGAATTCATACGATGTTAAAACAGTAAAACGTTAAAAACAAAACAAATCGTAGATTTTGACGAATTGTTCGACAATTTGTTTAAAAAAATTTGCTAACAACTTCCATCATTGAATTAGTCAATGATGAACAAATAATAGGACACGAAAATTCTACGAACCTAATGAAAAAAAAAATAAAAAATGAAAAAACATGAAAACAAATACAAAAAAAAACAGGATTTGTAAATAAATCGAGGAATGAGTATGAAAATATGTTGTAAATGATTATGTTTGAATTGACGTATCCGATAAATATAAATAGTGTAAATTTGTAATAAGTGAAAAAAAAAAGTATTGCGTACGATCAAAGTGTGAACGAATGGCACGCGGCGAGGGAGATTCCGTGGTGAGGGCCATCGATTCCTCGGGTTCGTTTGGCGGTGGCAAAGCTCTTTGTTCCGTCGTCACTGCGTCTCCGTCTTCGTCAACATTTTCACGATTGTTTCCCTCAGTAGGAACTACAGCCCATTCGTTTAAAGCTGAGAAAAGTCGTGTTTTTTTTCCCCATGGATTTAAAAAGTGTGAATAATGTGGAAAAGACAGGATAAAACTTAATTTGTTCACCAAAAATCATGTGATCGTTACTTCGAAGGGATTAAAAGTTGCAAAATACGCAAATGAAATAAAAATAATTAAAATTTACAGTTTAATTGTTAAAAATATTAAAATTTTCATAAATATTGTGAATAATGTAGAAAAGACAGGATAAAACTTAATTCGTTCACCAAAAAACATCTGATCGTTACTTTGAAGGGATTGAACAATCGCAAAATACGCAAATAAAAAAAAGAATAACTAAAAAATACAATTTAATTGTGAAAAATATTAAAAATTTCAAAATATTTTGAAAAATGTGAAAAAAAAGAGGATAAAACTTAATTCATTCATAAAAATTCATGTGATCGTTACTTGGAAGGAATTGAAAGATCGCAAAATACGCAAAAAAAAATAAAAATAATTCAATCCTACGATTTAATTGTAAGAAATATTGAAAATTTGAAAATGTTCCAAACTTGTTCATTGATTCTCAAAAATATGGTGAAAATTTTGCCAAATTCAAAGTAACGTGGTGTTTTTTTTTTAACAAATACATAAAAAGGGGGCACAAAAGTGTTTTTTTTTTGGTTAATTTTGTTTTTGTTTGTTAATACCTTCGTTATTTGGCGGTAGAGCTGGCAAATTTGTGCCAGTCTCCATCGCCGCTGCCATGTTACGACGATCGTTATCAAGAGCATTCGAAAGTTCATATTCCCAGTACTCTGGTGGCTCACCAATTTCAACGTCGAATTCGTCGTTCAACATTAACGAGCCCTCGGTTATGTCACTACCGATTTCCCAGTCCGAGCCTGTTTGAATTTATTACGAATTAATACATCATCAAAATTTCATGCTTCGATTAATTCACTTTTTTTAATTACGAAACATCACATTGGTACGTTTTGAGCTGCGTAAAAACAAGGTTTTTTTTCCAACTCGTAAAAAGTTAGTCATCAGATAAAAAAAGGAAATGTTATTTGGGAATTTTGGAATTTTTAAATAAACTAATTGGCGCGGAGGAGTGCGCTAGCTTTTATTTTCTTGGAAAGTAATTGTTGAAAATTTCGCGGCTTCACAGTTGTCTGAATTCCGACTCGTATTTTATTGTCAGTTTGATTTTGTCTGATTTTCTCGAAAAGCGACATAAATATGTGGAGAGATCGATTAAGTGTTGAGGTTGTTGTCGCTTCGTTCATAATCATCATTTTTTAAAGAGATGAGCAGTGACAAAAAGATTGAAATCTACAAAATTTAAAGAAATTCACGAAAATGACTGTAACTTTATTTCCATTCGAAGCTGGGAGCCCAGAAACCGCTCATTCTCTTCATTGTGGAATTATCTTCGAATTTATAATCAGTGTTTTTCATTTATAGTCTTTTTTTAATAACATGAGAAACTTTAAAGTAAAAAAAATGATGAAAAATTGAATTTTTCGCTTGGCCTTCCCCGAATAAATAATTTATCGGAATGTAATACGGCCTACAACCTACTCTGATTCGTGGGCTTCGTTCCTGTGAAAGATTTATCAAAATTGGTTCAGTGGTTTCCGCGTGAAAAGCCTCCAAACCCAATTTTGCAGTCGAGTTTAATATTTTTTTTTTTAATTTGAGCTAGAAGATAAAATGAAGATTTCTTACCATCGGGACTAATTCCATCCGGTGGAGAATCAATGAGACTGGATCTTGGTATAAAAGTCCTAAGATTTTCAACGATATTGTCGCTTTCGTACCAATTGCCGAATTCAGGATCTTTTGGTGGTCCACTGGTGACATTTCCGCCACCACCGGTGTACGGACACAACGGATTAGCCTGGAAATTCCGTTGCAACATTGTTTTAGCCTCTGGCCTCGTTTTCCTTGTTGAATTTAATGCACCACCCCCGTTTCCGCCAATGCTTACGGATTTCTTCGGTAAATCGGCCGTCACTACCGCCATTTCGAGCAAATAAATCGTCAGTGCCATTATATGCTCCGAAACGTCGTGATCGTTCACAGCCTTGTACAATATCGCGAACGCCATCGAATGAAATACTCGCGAACGTAATACTATCCGCGGATCCTCGTAATCCGAAGACACCGGAGCTGGATGACGAAACGGTGGCCACAGGGTTGAACCGCTTTTCAAATTTCCCGACTGTTTTACACTGCAAACAAAGGGATTGTTCAAAATCTTGCATTTTTCTTGCTGTTTCATCTAAAGATTTTCATTTCAATATTTATCAAAAGAGAAGTTTATTGTTTAACAATTTTTTATCGCCTGGAACTTGGAAATTGTATTTTTATTTGATAATTTATTGTCTAAATAATTAATTGCTGTCTTCTTGATTTTTATCAACCGTTGAACTCATTCCTGAATTTTTTTTCTTCATTTTACAAACGTCCTCATCGACTTGATGGTTTTTTTAACATAAATTTAAAAAGAAAAATTGACAGGAACGTCACATTTGCGAAATTAATTGAGAATTCAAATCGCCTCGGTCGCGAGTTCAAAGATTAATGGCAGTTTTTTTAATCTCCAACAACTCTCGAATAAAACGTAACCTTTTTTTTTAACAAAAACGTTACATTTTTCGTCAAATAATTAAAATAACTAGAGTTTGTAGTTTCCACGAATTTTTTTGTTCGTATCAAGAAAACTTACTATTCGGTAAAACGATCCATGGAGACTTGATAGTCGCGACGATGAACAGCGCGAAGTAGAACGTGAAGAGGATCGTATAAATCTGCCCAAACTCTCGCCTGAGGACCGTACATGCCTTGTTGCATTGTTCCACTTGCTTCGAGGTTTGGAGCTCTGTACTGAGCGACCTAATGAAAAAAAAAAGAAAAAGATTATTAGTAAACGTCAAACGTGAAATTTTAATCAATAAAATATTATCAAAAACAGTAAATTCCGCAAAATTGACAAAATGGATTCGAAAATAATGGATAAAAACAGAAAAGAAGAAAAATTGACATATAATTCAATAAAAATTGAAAAAATGATACAAAATCTTTGCTATTTTAATTTTACCTCAGCGAGAACTGCCTCGAAATCTCTATTCGGTGTAGTTCCACATCGTTCGGGCATAAGTTCCATCAATTGACTGTGAGTCTTGTCGCCCATGCACAAAAGAGTCACCATTTCGAGGTAAGACATTTCCGAGTCTGACAAGCCTGTCAAAATTGAATAAAGGATTTGAATCGATAAATAAATCAATTTAAACAACGAACAAAATGAATTTTTCAAAAATAACAAGTAAAAACATCATTTTCGTTGTTGTGAGAGTTAAAAAATTATAAGAATTGAAATACTCACCCAAATTTGTTCGAACGTTTACTAAAGTAGCCAAAAAAATGAGACAGCTCTCCAGCATCGGCGTGTCGTGTTCACCTATCAACGAAACATTGTGACGAGAACGTACGGTCCTCAAACTCAGCCATTCTTTAACATGAAATCTGAAAAATTAAAAAAAAAAAATCATTTTGGTAGAAAAATATTCAAAAAGTACATAAATTTTATAAATTTATTTTATTTATTTGTTTTTTGACTCGCATACCCATTTACATTACAATCGAAATAACAAAAATAAAAATAAAAACAAAAATAATGAGAATAATTGAAATGACAAAAATAAAAATAAAAATAATGAGAATAATTGAAATAACAAAAATAAAAATAAAAACAAATATAAAAATGAAAATAAATTTAAAATATGATATTTTCCTGTAATGAAATAAGTCGGATTTTCCAAATTATCGTAAAAAACTCACTTGTCTATGATTGTGCGAAGAAAAACATCAGGCTTAAGTTGCGTGGCGCAGATTTGCAAGAGGTAGAGATCGGCGTCGACCATCGAATTGCAAAAATTGCATTGAATGTAAGTCATAGCTTGGCCTTTGATTTGGAGTCCATTACGAACCCACAGACCGTTGAGAATCTCGTAAAAAGCGACCTTAAAATAAAAGAGAATAAAAAAAACATTATTTATTGATGTTTGTTACAAAAAAATTATTTTTGACAATTTTTACTGGGATTAATATTTTTGGATATCCTAGATTTGTCTATTGTGAACTGGAAAAATCGAAAAAAATGTAATTCTCGTCAATAGGAGTGTTTTTAGTGAAAAAATTCGAATTTCCCGCCATAAAGTTTGAGTTCAGTTCGTTCTCGCGCCACGGCAGCGTCGGCGCTGCAATCGCGATTTGAAAAAAACCCACCCCCTTCTGTACACACGGAGGGACGGAGAGAAAAGATCGGATAATAAGAGCGACGAGTCGGGAGAGAGACGAGACGATAAGTAAAACAATTTATGTGTTTCCTGAGCCCTTTCCCCGTGCCCCTGTCGAGAATCGTGGAGAGTCGTTGCGTTTGGAACGGCAGAGGCGAACGAGAAGCAGGTCTCGTTACAGAGCCTTCTGCTCGTAATACAGCTCTCAAAATTTAGACAAAGAATATATCAGTTTGGCTTGATTCGTGAGAGTGAAAAAAGAATTGGTGAAAGGCGTGATCTGGAAGAAATAAAATATGGAAAAGACGAGGTGATCGATGTAGTTAGTGTTTCCGATCGTTTCCAAGAAGAGAGCGAAAGACTCATCGTAACAAAGGATTGTCAGAGAGAAAAAAAGCTCCCAAAGTGTTTCTAGTCGAAAAAATCCACGGGAAGTGTCAAAAAATCAGAAAAATCGACGTCCAAAATGTTCCGAAAGTACGGGACGATCGCTCTAGTCTTTTTAGCGTTTTTCGCCGACAAGAGTATCCACTCGTTCGACATTTCTTTCGGCGATATAACGGAAGTTTTGCATTTCTCTCGAGAAGCCGTGACAGGCGGTCTCGAAACGTTGGAATGGATCAGAAAAGGCAATCCGGAGGACCACGAATACGATTTTCCGTTCATTAAAAAAATGGAACGTCGTTTGATGAATGAAATATCAATGACAGCCAGAAAAATTGACGTCTATCAAGAAAAAATGGAATTCAAAAACGAAGAAGCCTTGGAAAAAATTCTTCGAAATTTACCACTCAGCAACAAACTCGACAGAAGTCTCCACGAAATGACCAACCTCCTGGGCAGAGTCGATGACTTGTTTGACGATGCCATCGCTTACAATAGTTCTATCAAATATCAACGATTCACCATTGAAGAATTTGCCAAAAATTGCATTTCCAGCTCACCCGGCGCTCCCCCAGATTTGCTACAAAGAATCCATCGACTCGTTGTTCCCGGACAATACGACAATTATGACAACAGCTTACTCGTGCTTTTGGCGCAGAGCACAAAGGTAAGAAATTCTTTAACGAACAAAGTAACGGCAAAATCATTAAATACAAGTATTCCAAGATAATTTTTTGAGATTTTGCGTTAATCTTATTGAGAGTCGTATTATAATATGAAAAAGATGATTTTTCACAACAAATAACTCGATTCCTAGACGGTAAAACTTCCTCAAATTTTACCCGCAGTTGAGTATAATTTTTAAGAAGGTTCGTACGGATTTTGAACAATTAAACTTGGAGTTTATCGAACGCAATCGATCCAAACTCCTTAACGAACTTCAGTAAATATTTATTCCTTACTTTCTCGACTTATTTTAATTGCAATTGCACTCTCCGAGGAAGCAATTACGAAATTTTTTGCAGTCGTTATTAGTCTGAGCGATGAAAGCAAAAATAGGAATTTCCATAAAAATCTCATGACGTTTAGCTCGACTAGAATAAATTTGATTCGTCAATTGAATCGACGATTTTACCCAGTGAATGGAAATACAAACATTTGTCTATTGAATACTGTGAAAAGTTGGCAAAAAAATAATTGCCTTATTTTTTTTGCGTCATTTTAAACACGGGACGTCGAAACATAAATTCAATTGTGGTCGTAAAAGTCGCGTGTTTGCGGCTCGTTGAAAAAGTTGAAATAGAGCCTCTGAGTTGACAATCGAGTAAAATGGAGAGATGTAATATGAAGATACAGGGGGAGGGATAAGAATCGGGGGAAGCCCCGATAACGCAACAGTGAGAAAAAATGCATGCGTGCCTAGCGGCAGAATAGAGAACCCACGAGGACCGTAAAATTGGTCAAATGGTCGATTAGATTGAATTACGATTATTATAATAAAAATTTCAGAGAAAAACGTCTTGAGGGTTATTAGGGACACGAATTAGAGAAAAGAAACAATTGGGATAGTGGAATGCGAATAATTCTCTTGTATTCGTAAACAAATGAATTTGACCCCTTCGACTGTGACCGTGAAGATGTTTTTGTTCTCAAGTTTTCTTATCGCCTGCTGTCAAGTGAATTTCATCGCGAATGCCGCCAAATAACGTTTCGAAAATAAAGATTCCTTAAACAAATAAACATTTTTGTCGCAATTCGAGAAGTGTTTGGAGTAATTTGTTGTTCGTAAGCAACGAATGCAATTTTAATTTGTAATTGAAAAACAATTTTGGCAGAGGTTAGAAAATTCTTCGAAAATGGAATGAATTTTCGTGGCCAAAGTGTACGTAACGGTAGAGCGACAGTAAATCGTTGGTTCGTTAACCGGAGGCGAACGAATATCATTGAGAATATCGTCTTTCATACCAATACACAAACGATAATAGCGATTCAGCGAAACATTTGCTGTGTGCAAGGGGAGGGGAGGGGGAGCTTAGGAAAAGGAGGGAGAGCAAGGTATTCATTTATGCGAGAAATGCGTCACAGCTGGTGTCCCAGCGATCGAGAATGGTCCAGCTTTTATTTTCCCCTCTCCTCGACGAAAAGTCTGGAGTGGGAGAAAAAAGTGAGAAAAAAAAACAGACACAGGGATAGAGAAAGAGAGAACGGTAAAAAGTCCGAGAGCCAGCAAAATTCTCGGAGTGTCAGTTGAACGCGTGTGTTAGTCGACAAAAGACGAAGCTTAAGAAAACACGTTTCTGAGAACACCAGTTGATTGTCGTTTTACCCAAATTCATCAAATTTTCATTTTCCCCCAAATAAATTAGCGGAAGTTTCACATTTTCTTTAACTTCCGGTTCGTTTTAAGGTTATTCGTATTACGCATTCAATGTTGCCCTGAATCACTGCAATTCCGAACGGATACACCTCCATTTGTGCGGAACGTTGTGGATTCGGACTTTCCTCAAGGTTTCCTTTCTTTCGTGGGCTTTTCGCGTCATGTAATTTTTTTATTTTTCTTTTTTTGTTCTTTTCGTACACGCTAGTGCGACGTATTCGTCACAGTGCAACAAGAAAGAGAAAAAAATGGTGTCTAATCGATCGTAATAACGTCAGTTGGTGTAAATAATTTCGAGAAACGAAGTATTTCTTCTCCAATCGTTGATGAAACAATTGAGGGATTCGAATAAATGAGAATTTTCAATACGTGCCAAAAATTTAGTGTTAAAATCGACAAATAAATATGGCAAGGATCAAATTTGCCCTTTTTTTCATTCTCGCACTCTCCGGTGTAATTTCACTCAAAAAAGATTATTCCGATGTTGATTTGCTGAGAGCGGAGCTTCACGAAATTAAAGATTTGTTCAAAAATGCTGGGCGAAGCTCCACCGGACCTGGCGAAGGAACTTACACCAGGCTCGTCATGGCCTACAAATACTTTGACGACAGCCTAGAAAAATCTCCTGTCGCCAACGCCAAAAATTATCTCAGCTCCCTCGATTCCCTGTGGCTCTGGGCCAAAGTCCAAACAGACATGAAAAAAGTCGACGGACTTTACCAAAACTTTAAACAACGCTTGCACGAAACCGCCGACAAAACCGTCCCCTTCCAACTTGACCAATGGCTCATTTTTGCAAAAACTGTTCTCAACGATCCCAATTACGCGCTTCCTCCCACTTTGGACCGCATCGCCGATACCATTGTTCAGGATGGTTTGTTTGTTTCCGCTTATCAGGTACTTTTTTTTACCAAAAATCTTTTCTTTTTTGTCTTTTCCAACCATTGACCAAATTTCAATGTTTTTTTAAGCGTATTTCAACGTAACAACCTTTTTTTCTTTTATTTCCCCACCTCTCTGAAGCGAATGAGTCATTTTTAATCATTTTTAAAAATAACTATTCCTCCGATACATTTAAAAAAATGTTAGAACACGTTTTCCAAGAATTGGGAAATTTTAATTACATTTTTAAGAATTAAAAAATGAAATAAATGATTAATGCGTTGAATAAAAATTTCTTAATAAAATTCTAGAATTCTCCAACTGTTTGAAGCGACTGAGTAATTTTTAATTATTTTTCAAAATAACTGTTAACACGTTTTCCAAGAATTGGAAAATTTTCATTCAATTTTTGGCAATTAAAGAATGAAATAAATGATTAATTCGTTAAACTAACATTTGTAAATACTTTGGAATAATTCTGGAATTTTTTACTGTATAATAACGTGAAATATTAAAATAATAAGAAATTTTAATTTAAACGATTGAAAATCCAAATTCAAAAGTCATTTTGTAAAAGTTTTCTCTGCTTCCAGTCTAATATTTTCGTGAATTATTTACCAAAAAAAAGGAAATGGAAAGAGTTAGAAAAACATGCGAAATGAGCAAGTACGTAGATTGGAGGCTTCGAAGGGTCAATTCAGTGTTAATAGCAGGGAGCTCGTAAAGAATTATCTATTTCCGTCCTCTCCCTCATTATTTTTCATTAACGAATTAATCTCGTTGGTTGCTACAATTTTTTATCCAACATCGATCTCAATCTCTCTCTCTCTCTTTTTTCTTTGAATTTCTATCAGGAAGCATCAAGGCAAATATGCAATGAGAACCAATCGCCTCAACAGTTGCTCTACAATTTGTACAATACGATTGTTTTCACGGAAATGAAAGGTTTCGCCATGATGCAATTTTCTTACGGTCTTTTGCGATTATACAACAACGGTGAGTTTTTATTTTCTTATTTTTTATTACTAAAAATTTTGTCTTGAGTAAAAAGAAAAAAAAAATATGTCCATCGAGCGAGCCAATAAAAAAAAAATAATTTTTAAAAAGTGTCCAAAGTACGAACGAGGACTTTTATTTTCTTGACAAAAAAAAAAAGAACGAACGAAATTTGGAAAAATCCAAAAGAAAAATGCATATTAAAGTTTTAATTCTCTGCATCGAAAGAATTTAAAAAAAAACACGTGAATTTTTTTTTTTTGCAGTGACATTCAACGAAGAGCTCGAAAGAACGGAAAAAAAATATCACGAGAGAATCGGCGAAACGTTGAGAGCGGTCAAAACTGCAATGTCTTTTGCTCCGCGAGAATTGTGGCGTTGCGATCCAAGTGTTCACAAAGAAGGTAAGAATGAGTCACGAGATAAAAAGATTAAAGAAATTCTTCGAAAAAAAGGCCAAAGGCAAAAAAAAATCGAGTGGGATGTAAAAATTGACATTAAAATAAAAACTTGATGGCGAATTATTGACGAATAAATATCAATCAATTGATTAATTAATTGAATAAAAATCATTTGATCAAAATTTATCGAAAGTTTTATAATTAACGTCAATTTTACACGTTTTTTAAAATTGAAGTAAATATTCGAATCGAAGACTCAATCAGTCTGTGAAATCACGAAAATTCCTAATTCAAAAAGTTCGTGAATTTCGTGACAATTAAGTGACACATTAATTTGATTTATTGTTTAGGATCAACGTACACGGAATTAAAGCAACTGCTGCAGGGATTTATTGTGAACGAAGTCGATTTGAGTCCGATATCCTCGTGCAAGGACAATTGTGCTGCTTACAGTTTAGCATCTGTGCACGGTTGTTTCGCCAATCAGTATTGTGCTCAACAACGTCCTTGCAATGGAAATGTAGTGAATTGCAAGTACATCGATTCTGACATGTGGATATGTCCATCGGTAAGAACGAAAAAAAAAAAAATTGAATTTGTTCAATAATGAGAATTATCGAACACGAAGAAATTCGATCGAGACTAAAAATGCGATGGGGACAAAAAATGAATGATTTAGACCCAATTCCCTGTTAAGGCCTTAGGCCACTTTGGAGGCCGAAAAAAATAGGCTTTTTGGGCATTTTTTTTCAGAGATACTACAAAATTAATCGAGATTACAAAAACGGGATTTTATCATACATATCAGTGACTGTTTACTATAATTTTTTTGAAGCGATTCATTTCAAAGTGGCGGCTGTGCAGCGTTTTCGCGATGACGTCCCCGTTTTTTCAGGCTCCACGGCCGGACTAACGGCTCCCGGAATTTTTTAATCACAATGAGCCAATGATTTTTTTTCAATTATATATAATAACTGCTGCAGAAGTACGTAGGATTTTTGCGATACATTGATTTCTGGCCAAATGGCGCACTTCTAAAGTGGAAAGTGATAAATTTGGCTAAAAAATCGTCAGATAATTGTTAATAACAAATGAACTATGCAATATAAAGAAAAAATCCTTCGTTCTTCCATAGAAAATATATTTTCAAAGATATATCCAAAATTTCAAGTCAATCGGTTGAAAATTGTCCGAGTTATGAGTCCGGCCAACTTAAAAAATGCAGTTTTGAGATAAACGCGTTTGAAGTTTTGAGTAGCTCGCTGCGGATCCGACGGCCTTGTACTAAAATTCGAAAACCGAGTACTTAGAGGTTTTTCCCGGCCTCAATATTTTGGCACATGATTTTTAAGGTCCTAAGAGACCATTTAAAATGAAAAAAAAATCAATTTTTAAAAAATTCTGAGGCAGCGTAAGACCTCAATTCGAAATTCTATTGAAAAAGAAACTCATTTTTTTTTAAAGCGAAAAGGTAGTGATCGAAGATACGATTACATTCAATACGAGAATGGTCTCGTTTACGGAAATAAAGGAACTTGCAAAAATTCAGCAGTCAAAGTCGACAGTTGGTGGAGATGGCTTTTCTGGCACTGCAGTTACTGCATGTGTTATTGCGACGATCACAATTCCAGCAGCGATCGTTATGTCAGTCTCAAAGAAGTGACTTCGGACGTGAACGAAAATTGGTTAGTTTAATTCAGAAAAATTCGATTTTGAGTGAATTTTTACGAAAATTTGCCAAACTTTACTGTCAACGTCGTTCGAGGGAAAAAAAAAACAGTTTTTGATCGCCTTTTTTTTCTCTTTACTTTCCAGGGTTGTGACCGGAATAAAACTACAAAAGGTGAACAAAATAATTCATCTTGTAATTCAACAGGGTAAATTGTTGGAACGCGCCGGAATAAACGCGACGAGTGCGCATTGGAAAAAAGTTGATAATTTTACGGTTTATGATTCGAATGTCGAAAATGGTCGTGATTATCACACTCTCGCTTGGGAAAAAAGAGCGATTGACTTGGACGATTTGGTTTCAATGGACAACGAAATTCTCACTGGTAATTTTTCCATATTTAAATGTGAAAATAAAAAAAAATTGAACAATTTCTATTGAAAAAAAGTGTTCGCTTCATCGCGATCTAATTATTTTGCAAAAATTCACTGTTTTTTTTTAACTTGAATTTTTGTATTTTGTTTCTTCCACTTTTAATCAATTTTAATTTTTGTTAATTAACTTTTTTTTCAGGCGTCAGATTTCGAGTCGTTGGAGTCCATTTGAATTTCGAGATTCGTGTCACTCCGTTCAATTTCACGACTGGCAAGCTTATCAAACCTTTGGAAAAAAGCCGATGGATGAGTAACGACAACACTGACGCGTCAACCGCGGAAACTGCGAGGTAAGGACATTTTTTTATTGAAACTTCAAAATATTCCGAATTTAATCATTTTTATTTGCTAATTTCGATCTTTTTAAATTTTTTTAGATTTTTTATCATCGTTTTGCTTTTTAATGATGAACAATCTTTTCTCAGAATCTTAAGCTTCAAAAAATCACTCGAGAATTTACAGAAAAAACAAAAAATTCATATCTTTGAACAATTAAATTGGACTGCAATGAAAAAAATCCAAGAAAATTCTTACCCGGCAAATGTTTGCCTTCATTGTCGACTTTTCGATCGTTCTAAATTTTCTATTTTGGTTGATTCGTTTAAAAAAACGAATTTTTCTCGAGTTTCGTGACATTTCGACACTTTGCTCTATTTTTTGATAATAATTTGAGTTAAAATCCCTTAGTTTAATAAAAAAATGTCGGTTGTATTTTCAGAACCGAATTGAAACTGGAAAAGCCGGGAGTTCCGACGAACATCCGTGCCCCGTCATTGCCGGATTCGCGGTCTAATCAATATTTGAATTTCGGGCCGACGGATCTAGAGAAGGACGCGGGCCAAACGACGATACCATTTTTGGATATACAGCCGGTGGTCACGATCCCGCCGTTTCCGTTATCGGGGGCGGGGATTTATCACAAGGGACGAAAAGGTTCCGGTGGTTTTATCGCGCCGCGAATAATAACTTACGACTTTGTTAAGCATCTCAAGGCTGATTTGCCACCGCAAACGCCGATTCTTGGAATTAATGACATTCCAGCAGTTTAAACAACAAAAAGAAACCAAATACGTAGTCTCGAAGCGAATAAAATAAAAAAAGCTCTCTATTTTCTCGAGGGAATTAATTTTTCGATGAAAACCGGACGATGCAACGATTAAAATACTCGCAGGAAACAAATTTCGAGGCAGTCACGCTGTGTAAATAAAGCGATAATACTCGAAAATACGAGAAAAAAAAAGGATCGTTGTGTAACGAGAAAAAAAAGACAGCGAGAGAGAGAGAGAGAAATATTTTCCATTAATTTCAAGCCCAACGACATTTACTTGGTTTGCTTTTGTTTTTTTTTTTTTTTTCCACTCTTATAACGTTCTTTACCGATTAAAAAATGTACATTATCGAGCATTAGTTGATATGTAATAAAAATATATTAAAAAAACAACCATTTGAGTCGAGATTTGAAAAGCGAATCGTCTTTCCTCGATTAAAAAATGAAACAAAAAACGCAAAACATGTTAACAAAATATTTTGTTACACAATTCATTTTTCTTTTTTTCATTTATCATTGGCTTCAATCAAAGTTATAATCGATTTTATAAACAAATATCCTGTCAATAAAGTATTGTAATAAAAACTTTGAAAAGTTTGTTGTTTTATGGTGAATTTTTAGTGAATGGAATTATTTATCAATCGCTCAAGAAACTTTCTGTCAATCGAACCCCGTAATATTTCAGGGTTTCCGGACTTTTAGCTTTCCGACCTTTTATTTTTATTTTTTTCGAGCTTTTTCGAGTTTATATAATGATTTTTTTGGATTTTTGACTCACCTGAACACGAAGCGGATGCATCATGAGAAGGTGAAGCATGTCCTTTGGTGGCAATAATTCCTCGAGAGTGACTCCTTGTTGTCGTACAGCTTGACACATAAATACGGCGAAGTATCGGTGCAGCGGTATGTGAAAGGACACGTGAAGAACGTCGCTCTGAAGAAAAAAGAAAAATACATTTTTTTGACACCCTTGAACGGTTTTCCATGTTTTTTAAATAATTATTTACCCTTGATTGTGTGATAATCCATAAAAATAAACCGTGAACAATTATTCTGATCGAGGGCACACTTTGTCGCGAGAATTTTAATTAAAAAAAAATCTAAAATCGTCAATATCGAAGGAAAATTATAAAAATTAGTTTATCAATAAACTTTGACCCAATTATACACACAATTTCGATATTTTTTCATCAACTTTTTGATGAAATTCGTTCGAACTTTCGATCGAACGATTCTGGAAAAAATTGTTGAATAAAAATGACTCACCACATCGGGACTCGTGAAATGTATGGCATCGAGCCAGTCCTGAAGTGCTGTCAAACAGAAATCCAACGCCCTGCGACTGATTGCGGCACTTTCTGGTCCTCGAAGATGAGAAACAAGGGCCCACATCGGATACGCACTTGCTTCGAGTTCTGCGCTGAACGCTGCATAATAAGTCGTTGGTTCGAATTCCACGTGGTCCCCCATTTCTCTTTGATTCACGTTCATCCCTTAAAACAAAAACAAAAAGAAAATTCACGATTGCAAAACGATAAGAATGGAAAAGAAATGTTTTATTCCGAAACGAAAGAATGGAGAAAGAATTCATTGAATTGACCGAAATTTATTCAAATCGATTCGAATTTTTTGGTCGATTAATTGAATCGATTAGAATCTTTTGGTCGATTAATTGAATCGATTCAAATTTGTTGGTTGATTAATTGAATCGATTAGAATCTTTTGGTCAATTAATTGAATCGAATCAAATTTTTTGGTCGATTAATTGAATCGATTAGAATCCTTTGGTCGATTAATTGAATCGATTCAATTTTTTTGGTTGATTAATTGAATCGATTCAAATTTGTTAGTCAATTAATCGAAAGGATTCGAATTTTTTGGTCGATTAATTGAATCGATTCAAATTTATTGATCGATTTCATTGAATTTTAAATTAATTCACTCAATTATTATTTAATGATGCAAACTTTTACTTTTTGAAAGTCATGTTATTACCTTGAAACATGGAAAGAAACTCGAACCACATTTCGAGAAGAGTATCGTCACTGAGAAATCGAACTGCGACTGGTTGATGGGACAAAACGTTGTTGAGATCGGAAACGAGAGGCCAGTAACAATGTTCCTTCATGACTTGACGTCCACAATCGACAACATGATGAAAATTATCTGCCGGATCTGAATTTCATCGAAGAAAACATGAGAGTATTAAGTCTATCGTTAAAATAATGTTTATAAGCTAGAAAACCAAAGAATTCCAAAAAGTCTTTTGTCACTGAACATTATTTATCAAAAAATGATTTTATTTTTATTTTTGTAAGCATCGTCAATTGTAAAAATATTTTTTATATATGAAAAAAGAACGAGTTTGCTGTTAGATAATTTTTAAACCATTCATCTTGTCATGGTTTTCGATTTCATATTATTTGTCAGTTAATTATTTTGCTAATTTTTGCAACTTTTCAAAAAGCTGCTATGCCGCATAAAAATATTGTCGGAATAATAATTTTCAGTAGAAAAAAACACGTTAAATGTTGCTCGACGTAAACAAATCCGTTTTTTCCGTGCAACACTAAAAAAAATGTCGTACAACCAACAAAATTCGCTTGGTTCGACGAAAATATGGTCAGTTTAACTATTTTTTGTTGAATCGCAGATTTTCATTATTTGATTCAACAAAAAAATCGTTAATTTGACCATATTTTCGTCCAACAAAATGAATTTTGTTCGTTGACCCAAAATTCTTTTCTCAGAGAATATTGTGGTTAATTGTAAAAAGATAAAAAATGTAAACTCACTGTGTAGAGTATTTTGAATGAGTATTTTGCACATCATGTACTTGAGACTTATGACCATAACGTGAAGGAGTTTAAGCTGATCGACCATTTTAATAGCTAAACGTTCGTTGCTGAACAATTGTACACTGACGTGGACAACGCGATTGCTCAAAGTATCAGGATCAGTAGAGCATTCGAGCATCCTTGCGATTCTACTGTAATGAAGAACGAAAGCCCGCGTAAGTGCTTCTTTGTAATCGGGGTCTGGCATCATATTCAACAAAAGACAAACAAGCTTTTGTGGAAAATCGTAAGAGACAGTCCAAAACATCAATTCTTCGAGAAAAGTGTTATGCTCCAAATGGGTTTGCAACGATGGACAATCTGTGGAAATTAATCATTGATTTTTATCATTTTTTATATATTTATTATTAAAATAATCATTTTTTCGAATCAAATTTCATCGAAAAACGAGTTTTACGAGCCATAATTTTAATAGTTTGTACAAAGTAACCGAAAAATCATCAAATACAATTTGTTTCCAAGATTATTATTTAAAAAAAAAAAAAAATTCTCTTGTTTATGCTTCCAGGCCTCAAATTATTCGCCCAAATGTTTTCATAGCGTTTTTTTTTTTCAAATTTAATAAATTATTGACTATGTTTACGTCTTTTATTTTTTATTTGTTTACCTTTATACTCATCAGGTGGCTCAGGATTAGGTAAAGTTTTTCTAGCCTCCTCATAAATCTTGTAACTCTCCTGGCAATAAGTTTGGTACTCGGATTGTCCTGAGGTGCTCGCCTGGTCCATCAGACCACGATATTTTTGGGGATTCGTAAGTGCTAATGTCATAACGTGTCTCATCAACGCTCCCATGTGATTTAAGTCCAATAACATTGTGAGATAAGCGTCCGCGCTTTGGATCGCCATTAAGTAATTCGGAGTTCGCATTTTACTGAAAAAAAAATCAATAAAATCAATAAAATGAACATCAGAAACGATTTTTTCGTCACTATGAATTTTCTGGATCGAAATTTTGTTGACTTTCTACAAAAATTCACGTTCTTCTCAATTGAAATATTTTGCTTTTTATTTAATACGGAAAAATTGAGTTTTGTAAAAAAATTCAGTTGAATTTGTAATTGAGAACGATTTTTTTATAAGTTTTTATGGAAAACGATCGACTTACCAATTTTCACGTAAATGTTGAATCAGTCGAAAAATTATTCTTGGCATCATAGCCTCAGCTACACACATTAAATCAGCTGGTGCAGGCGATTTATTTACAGCAGCGTTGGGACCATGTCTATCACAAAATCTGTAAAAAAAAAAAAAAAACTTATAAATTCCATTTTTTTCACGATTTTTTTCAAATTAATTATATTTTTATTCCCTTTCTATTTACTTTACAATTTAATTGATTTTTTTACTCAAATTTCGACGATATCAATCGAAAAAAGATGATCGACTAAATTGAAAAATAAATAATTGAAAAGAAAACAAATTTCCAGAACGGGAGATGCTAAAATAATGAGTTGAATAAAATTACGAAAAAACATGAATTATTTACGTTACGAAAATGTAGAATTTTTCAAGTTAAAAATTTTGTATTTTTTAATTTAATAATTAAATTAATGTTAATTGAACTGAAAAAATTGACGGTACCCAGTCTCTTTCATGACGGAAGTATCACCGCAGTCGCAAGCTCCTCCAGCCTGGCTAAGGAACATGTTGAAATCGTGTCGATGATGATTTCCTTTTTTGAAGCATTCTGTGCAAAGAGCCATGCACGGAGAAATGCCACAAGTACGGCATCGATAAGCGACAAAATTTGGCGTCCATACCAATCCGCAGGTCGTTGCATTGTCGTAGAGACGAACTGTCAAAACAAAAAAAAAAAGTTTAAAACTCTAGACAAAACTCAGCCAATATTTTATGAAATTTTATAATAAAAAATTGACCCAAGTCTCTCGTTAATTTTGACTAACATTTTTGACTGTCAGGAAAAAAATCTTTTTCGATAGTAACAGGAACAACGAATGTAAAAAAAAAAACAAAGAAGTCGGTATCGTGTATTTTTCGATTATTATCGAACATCACAAAAAATTCTGAAACGACGTTTTTTTCTGTTTTCTTTCTTTTTTATACAAATATCTTTTTACTGCTTTTATTAATTTTTATTATTCTTTAAAATTGAGCTCAGCCTCCAAGAAACGAAAAAACAAACATCGAGGAGTGTTTAAAAATACGATTTTTAAGCTGTCAAGTGAAGTATTGAAAAAATCTTTCAATTGCAAGACCCAAATTAAATTCGACGTGATAAAAATAATTTAAATAACTTGCAAATTATCATTATTTCATTTTATCTTCAACAAAAAATCGTGCATCGAAGCACCGAGGCAACGATGACTCGATTTTTAAAACAAATCTTTCTTTGTTGCTCTATCCTGATACGAAATAAAAAAGTAACGTTCCTGCGAATGATTCATTGAGCACTATGACATACAGTAGTTCATGATAAGCCAATAATATTATGAATTTTTTAGTACAACTATGAGATTAAATTATATTTCTTATCTTTTATTGAAAAAGAATCATTTTCATGGTACGTTAATCAATTATTTGTGCCCTTTAAAGTAAAACATCGAACTTTCGTTCGTTTAAACAACAAAATATAATGTTTATTAATGTTCGTAAATTAATTTTGTTGAACGTGTTCCACGAAATATTTACAGTTCCAACAAAATCAGTTTTTCTGTCAATCATTAGTAAGATTTTACATTTTAAAGTGATTTGACAGTCCTACTGTCGCTAAAAATCCTGCTCCACGTTTTTTTCTAAAAGGTTTAATATTTCAGGAAAAGTCAAAGTGACACGTTGTTCTTCTTTCCTCAGAGAATTCAGAGGAAATTTGATTTTATCTCAAATCGTTGCATTCCAACGATGCAAACGTCAAAACCATCCTTTTTTGACATTTTTTGACAAACAACGACTTTCTAAATTACAAGAATTTTGCAATACACGTAGTTTAGCTTCTTTTATCCTCAGAATTTTGGAATTGAGTTTTAAATATAAAGAGCCGAGGAATGACAAAAAAAATGGAAATCTCCAAAATGTGAACAAATTCACGAAAATGACTATAACTTTTTTTCCATTCGGAGCTGGAAGTCCAGCCACCGCTCATTTTCTTCATCGTGGAATTATCTTCGAGTTTGTAACGAGTGTTTTTCATTTATAGTCTTTTTTTGATAACATGAGAAATTTTAAAGTTAAAAAAATGATGAAAAATTGAATTTTTTGCTCGGTCTTCCCTGAATAAATAATTTATTGGAACGTAATGCGGCCTTTGATCTATTCTGATTCGTGGGCTTCGTTCCTGTGAAGGATTTATCAAAATTGGTTCAGTGGTTTCCGCGTGAGAAGCAGCTGAACACAATTTTGCGGCTAAATTTCATAAATACAGATTTTATAATGTTACCTGTGTTGGAAAATTCGTCAGGTGTTCTTCCACCGGCCATGAGCCACTTGCACCAATCGATGGTATCCCAATCGTCGATAGGTTTGCTGGGTGACAGCAAAATATCGAGAAGTTCGTCGAGATGTTGAGGACGTGCGCTGTCGGTGGTGGGATTGCTGCATTCTGCATGAATGTAGGCAGAGGCTCTTTGTTTGCCCTTGTTCATGAGAACTTGGATGGAGCTCCAAAACATGGAAGCCATTGTATCGAAATTTTCAGCGAGAATCGATGAAAAATGTTGAAAAAGTTGAAGTTTGAGGGTTTTTTTGGTTAAAAGTGATAGAATTTGAAGGATTTTGGAGATGGAGGGCTGATGAAATTGGGGTTTGACCTTGACAGGCGAGAGTTTACGTGGAAAGGTTCGATAGGACGTAAACCGGGCGATTTAACAGCGGTTCCGAGAGTACCCGGTACGTATAAAACGATCGAGTGCTCCATGTCAGTTTAACGACGCGGTTCTACCACTCGCCAAATGAAAAATTACGTTCGAGGTCATAGCTCGTTTATAATCGCCGAATGAACCCTCTTCCCGTAACACCGACACGAAGAGGGAAACAAACCAAAGTCAAAGACACTGGGGGTCAATGGGA
Organism: Campoletis sonorensis; assembly: GCA_013761285.1. Lineage (NCBI taxonomy): Eukaryota > Metazoa > Arthropoda > Insecta > Hymenoptera > Ichneumonidae > Campoletis > Campoletis sonorensis. Next base: position 435,474 of record JACEOJ010000087.1, read on the forward strand.
CGAGAGAAAAAAAGAAAAATATTTAGCGTTAATCGAAGGCGAGACTCTTGTCACGATCGGGACACGATCGCCTTTTCCCCTTTTTTTTTTCTCTTTCCTCCAAAATACGTAGCACCTTTTACTCTTTTTTATGTATTTTTTTTGTTTGACAATTATATTTTCACGCAACGGAAGCAAGTTTTGAAGGATTTTGTCGGTATTACGGATTACAAAAAGCACCCACGTCAACTAACCAACGACCTGGTTCCCCTTGGACACCTTTACCCCTCCCGTTCCACACACACTCCCCAACACACACGAAGAAACACACACGAGTCGCGACACCCCGCGTAACTGAACGCACACGCGAAACGACGAAAAAGGTAAAAAAAAACGAAAATTCTTCACGATCGTAAAACTACTCTGCGCCTTCGCTTTTTTTAACCCTTTTCTTTACCCGAATATTAGCTTTGACCTGTCCAAAAAAAACAACCTGGCGTTGTGTTTTTTTTCACACCGTTTTACCTCACAATGCCCCGCACTCTCTTTATATAGCAATCATCCACGGAGATGAGACAGAGAGCTTTTTCCTTCCGCCGTCGAGCTACAGTGAACGAGGAGGCTCTCCTCCACGGTTGTTTCAAAGTTACCAGAATGACCGTTCTTCAAATCCGTCTTTACTAAAGTTCGCAGTCTTACCGACAGTGTCGCTTTCATCTCGTTTTTACTGGATGACAAATCAACAAATGTTACGTGAAAGTAGAAATGGGGACCGAAAATTTAGAGTAATTGATTTCAAATTTTTTTAATCGATAATAATTTATATTCTTTTCAAAAAAATGTATTCCTTCTTTTTTGTAAAATTGATTTTGAGGCTCGGGTTGTCACAAATTGCGTGAAAGGCAAACTTTTTGTGCGAAAAAATCCCAAAAAATGGTTTCTATCGATTTTTTCTTATCAAAATGTCAAAAATTTAGAATTTATTTTTCGAAAAATTATTTCAAAAAATCTGAAAGTCGAAGGTTTTATCTAAAATATTCGTAAATGTCAAAAAAATCCTATTTTTTAATTATTTTTGCAAATATTTTTCCTGCTGTATACTTTTTTGGGTTTTTACGTATTTCCTTGCCTCTTTTTACCGCGCCTTCCTTCCTGCCTTCCATCACCCTCCATCTTTATTTTCAGCATTTTTATTATATTCATTATTAACGTAATTTACTGTAAAAATTCAACAATAAAAAGAATCATATTCCAGGATTACATTTAATTGTTACAATTTATTGTTTCACTGGCGATAGTGGATTGAACCGTAATTAGATTTAATGGTTTTTTCATCAAAGTATGTATTGTATTTTTTCCATTTGTAACGTTTCTTCGGATCCCTCTTGGACCAGTGAGGTGCCAAATTGGACATTAATCCTGTAACAAAAAAATTAGTGTCAAATTTTATTGACATTTCTTATAAATTCTATTTTTTTACAGCCCCAAAAATAATATTTGGAAAAGTGTTCTCGAAAATCTGTGAAATAAAGAAAAATTCACGATTTTGAATTTTATTGTTTCGAATATAAACATAAAAATGAAAATTTTGAACGAATTTTGGTTTTTTTTCGGAATATCGCAAAAATTAAAAAAACTTTTTGACAGGAGGAACGAAAATTTAGGGAAAATGGCCGAACTGTCAAAATTTTTGTCAAATCATTGAGTAACGAGTTTTTTTTTAAGAAATAAAGAAAGATAATTGTAAAAAAATGTGACAAATTTTGACGTACCGGCTTTCTGAGCCATGGCGACCAACGATTCGAGTTTTCTTTGTTGCACAGTACACAAACCGGTGAATCTACGAGCCAATATACAGCCATCGGGTCTCAAAAATTGGCTCAAAATAAGAACATCCTGAAAAAAAATACGAATGAGAGAAAAAATTCGGGGGATTTGTAGTATTTTGAGTGTTTAGACTTTTTGTTATCTCACTGTGTGTTTTATTTCAAGTCCCAATGCACAAAGTGGACACGCTTGGTTATCGATTGGCCTGAAAAAACGACTTTCGTTCGGGTCTGGCGATATTTTTGCCTCAATAGTTAAAGTTTTTCCTTCTTTTGTCTCGAATACTGTGGAAGAAAACGTTGGGGAAAAAATAAAGATGAATAAACTCCATCGACTTGGCAGATGATCTCGTACGTTCGTTATTTTCGTTGATTTTGGGAGAAAAAATTCGTGCTACTAGAATTCACGTATTTTTATCAAATAGACGATCATTTCTTAAGCATAAATTAAAATGTCACGAAAAAAGTGATAAAAAGAGCATTTTATTTCACTTTTCACCAGAAATTACGCCCAAAGCTTTAATCGGTCGGAAATATTATCAAATTTGTAGGTTATGTTGAAAAGTTCGAACGTTTATTAATGTCAGAAAGATTGACGTTTATGAAAAGGTGAATTGATTGAACGAGCTTACTTTCTTTAATTTGTTTTACACTCGACAGGGTGATATTTCTCTTGAATTCCGGTGTAAAACATTTTTTTCCGACGTTTAATAAAGAACGGCACAACAACGCCATGTTGGATGTGATTCGCCGGAAAAAAAATCAAACACAGATGCGAGTACCTCGGATGTGGCGCTTTTTAACGCGGCAGAGGAGAAATTTGAAGAACATGTCAAATTGTAACTTTACTCGATCGATTTTAAAGATTTCCCGACCAAACGAAAGATGCAAGGAACAAAATTTCGAGCCATTGGTAAATAAGCGCTACTTCGTAAGAAAATCGAACCAGAAAAGCTCTTCCCTCAAATATTTGACTCGTCTCTAAGTAATCCGCGTTCTCAGCTTTCCCCACCAAAATCTCATCAACACGAACACATGCAAAAAATCAAGCCAGTATGTATTACCGAAAATACACATACGGTAGAATCACATATTCTCATCGCAGCAGCAGCAGCAGTGACAATTCGGGTTTGCAACACACCTATGACGATAAATAGAAAAAAAAGCCAAGACGTCTCGGAAGCTCGAAATTGTGATGAAAAAAAAAGCCATTCAACGACAAGCGATTTTTCCGTAATCGTTTATAAACATCGAAAGACAAACACAGACACAACCAACATATGTAAATAAATATCCTTTCGAATTTTCTCTCACGGTGGTAGACGACGTTACACACTAATACACGCAAAATACCACTTTCTCGCGTTAATCGGTCGCGAGAGAGCGAGTGAGACAAGAATAGTTCGAAGGGAGAGAGAAAACAACATACTCGTTCCGATGTGCAGTGTGTCGCGCGACGAACCCGGAACGCAATCGTCGCGAGATCTTCGTTAATCACATTCTTTTTCGTTTGTGAATACAGAGTTATTTATTTATTTCGCATTAAATATACCTCGAGGCTTCTCGGCAAGGCGGGGTTGGAAAAAAATTGGAAAATTATTTTCGAGTGTCATTAGTGGTTTACGCGATGTCGGGATACCGGGTTATCGTGGACGAACATCGATGACACACCCGTGTCGTTTACGCTCAGTGACAGCTACGCTATTCCAGCGTTTCCATCCACTTTTATATGTGTTTTTTATTTAAATTCAATGTACTCAGTGTGTTTCGGTAGTGAAAAGTGTTGAAAGTGCTTCGCGAAGTGATTTATTTATAAATATAGATATATATACATAAATATAACACGAAAACTTGTATATCTATGTAGTGATAAAGAAAAAAAACGAAAAAAAAAAGTGCAGACACAGTTATTGGTGCAGCAAACAACGGGAATACGGAGCCAACACAAAAGGGCATCGAAGTGAGTTAAAATATTATATCCCTTGCGAAGTTCTATCGACGTTTCCTCCAATCGACCAACACAAAAGCTTTAATACATCGAGCCAATAAGCAACTTTTACTTCTCCCCTTTGTTTCCTTTTCCTTTGTACCTTTCTACCAACATTTCTGTCTGCCTTTTCGTGCGAAACAATCGTCAAAGGGTACTCATATATATGTCCACACGGTTGCATCTTCTCCTCCCTCATTTTTTTTCAACAACCCCTCGAACGACAGTCAACATATCGATAGTAAAGAATCATTGGCGTGAAAGAAAAAAAACATCGAGAAAAAATGGACTTCTAATATACCCTTTTTTATACATTCGTCGAACACGATATGCATTCGCGCGAAAATTTTACGTCGATATAGACTTTTTTCGCACGAGATGAAACGAAAAAAACATCGTCGACAAACAAGTGACAGTTGTCAATAATTTCTTTCTGTAACATTCAATTTCTTGAATCATTGAAACAATTAAAAATTAGAGTTTTTCAAAAATTGAATTGAATTTAACTGAATTAAAAATTCAGTTGAAAAATCACAAAATCTCGTTTTTAGTCAAACTAGACTTTTTATACAGTTTCAAGCTCCTCGAGCCCTCCAAAATTTTGTACATACAAAAAAAATCGTATCAAAACAATTGGTAGATAGAAAAACGATGAAACATTACGAAAAAAATTCAAAAGAAGAAAAACTCTCTCATTTGACATCTATGCCATGAACTTAGATGAAAAAAATGCTTGAATAGCGCAAAGTTTTATGTTTACTGTTTGAATGACTGGGAGGAATTTTTAATGATGCTGTAAATGAGTTTTATTAATGAAGCTTTTGGGAAGTAGAATTTTTTTGTTTTATTTTCTAAACGAACCATATAAATTTATATTCTCATTATTCAGACTGACACTTTATCAACATTCTGGGAATTTTAACCACAAATTAAGTATTTTATACTTCTGATAGAAAAGAACAAACATTTTTCGATCTTTTTCTCTCTCTCTCTCTCCCTCTCTCCCTCTCTCTCTCTATCTCTCTCCCTCTTCTTTTATCTCAATGCACACACACACAGATATATATAAATATATAAAAGTGTCTGTATTTGTCGTATCTGCTGGTACAGTAATCTCTATGATTCATCGGTCAAGAGATTAAGTTGAGCGCATGGTGCGACCTGTTGTACGCGAGATTATAAATAAATGTTTGATGAATGCATTCATTGGCCATTTCTCATGCGAAAGATTATTGAAAATGACCATTTGAACCACAAATGGAAACAGAAAAGATTTTGTTCCTCGGTTCCTCAATTTTTATGAGAAACAAGAAAACCTTGAGGATTTGCCGATAGAAAAAATCTCCCAATTTCATGCGTGGAAATAAAATTACTTTCACGCTTTTTACAGTCTAAATATTTTCTTGGCTCGATGAATTTTATCAGAATCTCAAAATCACTCCGTGATTAGATTGGAAAGAAACGTCAACGATACTTCGGTGCCTTTTTTTTTTTTTTGGCTCCTCGCTTATCTCTGAGGAAATATTAAAAAGTTACGACAATTTTTTTTTTATCGCTGCCGCTATCTCGGATGAATCATAATCCATAATCGCATTCGGGTTCATTGAAATCAATACGATGGAATCGACCCTTTCGGGGAAGCAAAAAAACATTGTTTTGAAGTTTTCATCGTCTCAGGGTTGAGAAATCTTTTATTTTTCTTATTGGATGAATTTTTAAAATAAAAAAGAATGTAGTGACGTTAAAACATATTTTTCAGTGAATTTCAAGCTTGAAAACGTCAATACCATCAAAATAATCAAATTCTTGGGTATTCTCATTTGATAATTTATTAATTATCAACTATTTCTTTCAAACAATTTCGTTTAATTGATATTTTCAAGATTTTCTGGCGCATCAGGACTTTTAAGTAATCAGTAGCAACGACAAATAAATATTCACATTTACAAAGTTCAAGTTTGAAATATTTGTAGCGAAGAATATTCTAATATTACTAATATTTCATTTTTGCTTCCGCAGGTCAACAAATGTTCCTCAATCCATTGAACGTCGACGCTTGAACAAATTCTGTCTGAGAGGGAAGGAATGGCAAGTTTGACAGTATCGTCATCCAGTAAAAACAGCTCGCGTGGCGCTTCTCCCAGTAGAGGAAACCCTTCGACACCTCAAGCGCACCAACAACAAACAACTAATCCAGAGTCTACAACCAAGTCATGTAATGCCACGGTGTAAGCCATTTTTATAACAGAAAATAACAAAAAAATATGAAAAATTCAACATTAATGAGCTAAAAATAAGAAATATTCCATCTTCAAATGAAAAATTGTTCAATTTATGAATGACAGTGAATTTTTAACACTTACTTGCCACCTTGGGGTACAAATTCACCCCAGGCTCGAAGGAAAATAGTCATTTTCCCACTTTCGTTGGCTTTAGCATTTTTTTTAGTGTACTCAAATTTAATTTTCAGCCATATAAAGTAAAGAATGTTTTGAAAAAAGCTTTCAATAGGTTCTGAAACAATTTTCAAGTCGAAATATTCAGTAGTTCATTTTTTATAAGAATTTTTGTCATTGGGGCACAAATTTACCCCAGGCCCAAAGGAAAATAGTCATTTTCCCACTTTCGTTGGCTTCAGCATTTTTTTTAGTGTACTTAAATTTAATTTTCAGCCATATAAAGTAAACAATGTTTTGAAAAAAGCTTTCAATATGTTCTGAAAGAATTTTCAAGTCGAAATATTCAGTAGTTCATTTTTTATAAGAATTTTTGTCACCGAAGTACAAAACTACCCCACGGTGGCAACCAAGGGTTGAATATTCATTTTATTAATAACGAAAAAGTTGAGAATTTTTGAACAAAAATGACAAAATTTTAGTAATTAAAGGAACGAACGATAAAAAATCATATTTTTTAATTGTTTTTTTTTTTCTTTTTTTTAAATTTTGAATACAGGCATCAAACGGGCGAAGGTAGCGTAGGTAGTGGAAGCAGTAGCGGCGGCGGTGGTGGCAACGCCGGTATGAAGAGCAGTACTCGTCAAAGATCTCCCGGAGCAATGGCACGAAACACCGAAACCATGGACGACTCCGCAAATCCACATCCCTCCACTGCCGAACCTGACGAGTTTGCTCCCAACATACATCCACCAACCGACGATGAAGGGGTACACGATTTTTTCACCCCTCATTTTTTCGCAATTTTCAAATTCCAAAAAAACGAATTTTTCACTCATTTTTATTTTTATTTTTAACATCTCATTTATAAATTTTTTTATATTTTCAATATTTATTTTCAACATTTATCTACATTTTTCTTTTTCAATTTTCCTGATTTATTTTGACAAATCCGTCGATTCAACGAAATATATTTTTTGAATAATTAGTTATTTTTAACGTCGATAAATCTTTTCTCAATGTTTTTTCATCGATTTTTAAATAACGTTGACAAATGACAGATCTCGCTGAATTTTTATATTCGAAGGGGTTGTAAAATGTCGATTTCTCTGTACCATCGACTTTGATATTGAAAATATTTTCGAATGTTAATCACCTGGTTTTATAATTGAATCTAAAGTATTTTCTGGCTGTCGATTTTTTGAAATAATTGCGAAATAGCAACAAAACGAATGTTAATTTATTTTTGCTCTGGTCGTAGATTTTCTCAAATTCATAGAATTGCACAATAGTCAAATATTGAAGGCACTTTGAAATTTTTCCTTGACTTCGTAATCTTGTTGCTAAAAAAGAAAAATACAATAAAACAAAATTGAAATGACTCTTTGACCCTTTTTCGAGCCACAAGTTGTTGCAGCCGTAAAAATTGCATAATCGAGTGTCGGGATTGAAAATGAAGCGTCTAATCAAAATCGGAAGATGAAAGATAAAAAGAAAAAAAGAAAAAAAGAAAAATGTGTCTCTCGTCCTATAAAAGTTGAAATTACATGGTAGAGTCACTGCCAATGTGTGTCGGTCGTTTGTCTGTTTCATGAGTCGGCAAGAAAGTCCATCACAATTGCACAATCAGGGTCACGGGTTAAGGATTAAAGTACTCAATTTGCATAATGCTTCAAGTGAATCTAACGATAGGAGTGGCTCCGTACGAAGGAGTTTGAACTCGAATTTTTTTACGCTTTTTTCATTCTCCAAATTTTGAACTTTATTCATTTATTTATTTATTTATTTATTTGTTTATTTATTTATTTATTTATTTGATGGAAATAACAAAAATTAAAACGAAATCTAACGTAATAATAGGGAAAGAATAAAATAAAATAGAAAAAAAAGAATTTTTTAAATAAAAAATCAAACATTTTGTATCGTTCTCTGACAAAATGAATAATATTTTTTTTTTCTAACAGGAAGTTTATCACATCACACAATCATTTTTGTCGAACGGCTCCAGCGAATTAATAACCGACGATGTCGATTCGAGCGGAATGCGAGTTCGCCAAGCGATGGAGCACATACAAAGTAAAATTGCTAAAACAAGAGAACTCATTAAAATCGAGCAAAAATTACGAGACGGTGAGAAAAATTTGATTCATTTTAGTAAATATGAATAATTGATGTACAATTTTTTTTGTTATTAATACGAAGATAATCCGAAACGGTGGTGAAGAAATCGTAAGAATTTTCTCAGCTGCTGTTTTGTTGTCGAAATTAAACAAAAATCTTCTTTCGTTTGTTATCGATAAGAGCTTAAGTATTTTTTTATTTTTTCAACTCGAGAACCTTGAATTAATGAAAATGTGATAAGACGAAATTGTGTCACTGGACGCAGTTGACAGTTAGACATTTTTGCAGTATTTTCCTCACATTTTTTATTTTTTCAATACACGAATTTATACAAATTCGAAAAAATTAATATAAACTTTACAAAAAATAGAAATCGGACGAAAATTCTTTTATCAAAATACTGAGAAATATTTTTGGCATTATTTGTCTTTGTAAAATTTGTTAACTTCAATTTAACTGAATTAAATAGAGTTTGTAAAATTAAATTGAATTTGAACCTAAAACTAAATTTAAAATTTTCCAAATTTAAATCAATTTTACAAATTTAATTTTATAAATTCAATTAAATTTGACGAATTCAATTTAATTTTCCAAATTAAATTTTATAAATTCAATTGAATTTTCCAAATTAAATTTTATAAATTTAATTAAATTTACTTAATATTTGTAAGATTGCTTTTTTTTTCCATTACATCGGATTTCAAATAGTTAGGAAACAGTTTCCAAAACAGAACGATCATTGTTCTCGTGCGCGTTGTCTTTGAGTCTTCGACAATGTGCAATATGATAATTGGTGTAGAATCTCTTTCGGAAGAAAAAAAGACAGAGAGAGAGAGAGAGAGAGAAAAAATATCACGAGAATGTGACTGGCATGTAAATCTAAAAGTTGCGATCAACATAGACAATGGTAAACGCGAGTACAAAGCTCAAGTCACGCAAAAGTCTCTCAGTACGAACGTAGTATCTAAGAGCTGTATTTTACTCACGCTCGAACTACGTGCTTCATCATCAAGATCAAAATGTCATACGACACGCGTTATTACGACCCAGTATCTCTATTAAATACAAGCCATTTTTTAAAATTAAAATCTTTCAAGTTCAAAACGAACTTTTTTTTGCCTCATTTTCGTGTCAGATTAAAAAGTCAGATACAAAATGTCACGTGTCAAAATAACTCGAAGACAAAATAACGTCACAATAATATTTTTATAACAAAATTGAATAATAGACAACGAAAATCTTTAGAGAAAATAAACGATAACAAGTTAAACAAACTTTATCATATAATTTTTTTAATTGAAAATGATTCTTGAGGTTCAAGCCTCTCCAGATTCGAATAGAATTTCCAGGTCTACAAAAAAATGGTACTTTTTTCAACAAATAGTACACCGTAAACAAAATAATGGAAATAATAAAATCGATTAAATCGATTAAAAATTTCTTATGTTATTTCGTCGTGTTTTTTTTTTGAGAAACTTTGTAAAAATTTTCACTTCCTTCTACAATTTCTTATTTAATAAATATTTTATTAGTAGATAATATTGTCAAGGAAAACACGAAAATACATTTAAGCATTTTGAATGAATTAAAAAATTTCAAATTAAAATTAAATTAAATTCAATTATAATTGAAATTTTAGTTAAAATTGTTTAGTCAATGAATTTTGAAGGCGATTTTGAAATATGAAGAATTGATTTTCGTACGTTTGACAATTTGTGTGTGTTTCGATCGATTTTTAGAAATTGAAATAATAATTCTTGATTAATAAATTGACAGAAAACGTGAACGAGTATTTGAAGTTGTCTGCAAACGCTGACAAGCAACAATTATCGAGAATAAAAACGATATTCGAGAAGAAGAATCAAAAATCGGCGCACAGTATATCGCAGCTGCAGAAGAAACTTGACAGTTGTATGAAGAAATTAAGAAACTACGAGATGAACGGTGCTCCCGCGAGTCATCGTCAACCACGAGAAGTTTTGCGAGACATGGGTCAAGGTCTCAAGTGAGTATTCCACGTCGGGTCAATCTCCTTTGGCTCTTCTTTTAAATGACTATTAATTGGAAGAGTGAGACTGAAAGAAACTTCAGTTTCTCGTATTTGAACGTACAGCATAGTCAATTATTTTACTCAATTTTTAAAAAACGCATTTGTGTTGAATTTCAAAACGAATATTCGTTTTTTGTACAGTTAAAAAAAAGTTTATGGCAATTAGAAAAACGTCGGTTAGTTAATTTAATTAATTTTCAAAGTTATACTAAATATTAGTAATTTTGAATTATTAATAGTTCGAAATTATTGACATTTGAGTAGTTAGATTTTTTTTTTACTACGATTACAATAATATCAGGAGAAAAAATCGTAGGAATTTTGAATAATTTTTGTCTCGAAGAAAAATCACAAAGTTGCATCGATCAATTCAAGGTGAGAACTCGATAGAATTGTAAATAATTTTCATTTGAATTACAATAAATATTCAAAAAAAATAGAATAATTGAAACAGTAGAACAATTAAATGCTTTTTGCCAGTTTTTTCTAAAGTCGTAAAATTCATTCCTCAGCCGAAGAATAGCAAAAAACGTATCGCACTCATTCGATGATTATTTAACTCAAAAATTATTGTTTAAGCTCGATGTATTCGTAATTTGGAGGATAATTGATTTATAATGATTTGTCTGTAACAAAAAAATACTATTTTGAAATTTGCATCATTGAAATGACACGAAATTATTATTTCGTACAATTGTCTAATATTTTTCATAGTTTCAAACTCCCTTACGTTTCCCTTGATTTCATTCTTTGTTTTTTTTCTTCAAAAGAATTGCTGTTCACTTTTTTCAGTTTTTCTCACATACAAAATGGTTTGTGGGCACAAGTTAATAAAGAAAAGTTGTTGGAAATTGACTAAAGAACAACATACTCCAAATTCAAGATCATCCAAGTTAATATGTACTTGCTGTAAAATTACAAAAATTGCGAACATTTTTTTCTTTAGATTTTTTTGAAAAACTCAATGTAGCTTCTTTGATGTTGCATAAAAATGTGTGCAAAGTTTTAAAAGGCTTCACCACGTAGGAGCCAAAATATTTGTTGATGAAAATGTAACTTTTGACACGAGCTCTTACGAGAGACAACCGAAAATTGTGATTTTTAGCAATAAATATCTGAACGTTCCGCTTGGTGAAACCTTCTAAAATTTATTACACACGTGCCTATGACATTCAAGAAGATTTATCCGAATTTTCAACAAAATCTTAAGAAAACGATGTAACGATAGAACCACCTTAAATTGTCTTTCAAAAATGTAAATTTCAAATTAATTAAATGCTAATGTTTTGATAATGTAGCTTTTAATAACCCATAGACTGTATTGGGTCTCATTTCGTAAAATTGCACATCAACGACTAAATCGTAATAACGAAATTTCTTACTCCGAACGGTCCTGGCTCGATAGTCACAATGTTAAGGTCGCTAACTCTCGAGCTAAGTATAGTCTAGAAATTTCTCCGTCTAATTTGAGCCTCCTTTCCAGAAATGTGGGCGGCAATATTAGAGACGGAATCACCGGTTTTTCGGGGTGAGTGTCACTACGAAGATATAAAAGGCTCATTCTATTTCGATCTCGAAACATCACAACAACTTCTTCTCTTCAATCTCTGTAGAAACGCCTTTTACTTCTTCATAGAAAAAATAAACAAAAAATCATACTTTTTTGTTCTCACGAACCAATTCAATTTCGAAGCACTTTAAGGCACAGTTTTATTCTCTATTTCAAGCAATCGAATTCTTAGTTTTTTTCAAATTTATTTCTATCCAAACACAAGAATGTAAGTATTTATTTTTATTGTGAAAAAGATTTAAATCTCGGAGATTTACAATCTTTTATTTATTTTTTTTCCACGATTCTCGAGGGATTCTAATTCCGGAAAATTTGGACCGTCAGAACTTGAATTTTTGTGACTCAATATTGTTCTTAAAAGAAATTAAGTATTTTTAATCAATTTTAAACGTGGAAGAAAAAAATTATGGTAATTTGCACAAAAATTATATTTCGCTAATTCAATTTCCGTATTTTATTCAATTATTATCATTTATTTTTTTCTTATTCTTTACCTTTAACTTCAGAATCAAAATAATTTTTCATAATATGAAGAAATTTTCGTTATTTACTTAAAAAAAAGACAAAAATCTTTTGATTTCTTCTTCAAATGTCACTCAGCCCATAGAAACGTGTAACGTCATTCTATTTTTTACAACAAATATTTTCCTTTTTTTGTAAGCCAGCTCAATTTACACGAAGAATTAAAAAAAATAGTAAAAAAAAAAGTATTCAAGGAGTTTCGGTCCAAGTCATACAATGTAATGGTTCAGCTTATCTTTAGGGAGAATCAGGAGGGAATTTTTATTGTTCTCAAGCAAAGTGCTAACTTCGCACAACAAAATTTCCTATAAAAATTACACGATTACTGAAAAATTGATCGTTTCCATTGACAAAAAAATGAATAATTAATAAACGATGTAGACGAAATATTTGATTTTCTGCTGGCGTAATTGTAATGATATTTTGAGTGGTTTGACAGTTTTTTATAAACTTTTTTACATTTTTTCGTATTGTTTCATGCCCAAAACTGAAGTTCAGGGACAGCGTAGGCACGTCTCTGTGTTAAAAAGTGACTTTTCATTTGAGAATTAAGTGGAAACGGTGTAGACAATGGTTTTGAAACTTGGAGAAAATATTCAGAATAAGTCAAAGAACGTACTGTAGAAATTTGAATAAAATTGTGACATTTCGTCGCTTGTACCGAAACTCCTTAATTATTCGACTCGAAAGACCATTAATGTGTGCATTGAATATTTTTCTGTCGCCAATATCTCAATTTTTTGTTGACAAAAAAGAAAGAAAGAGAGAAAGAAAGAAGCAGGAAATTTGTTTTGAAAATAAAGATTGTGTAACGACGATAAGATCGCAGGAATGACGAAACGATGGAATTCGTCGTGGCCTCGAGAGTGTAACCCAATACGGTAAATGTAGTAACGAGCCGTGTACTCACGGCGAAACAGCTGTGACGATAGTCCATTTGAATATCAAGAACCGTAGTCACCTTCGAATTGCTAGTAAAAAAAAAAACAAAAATTCGTAGATTTTTTTCTCATTATTTATCTTGATAAGTATGCGAGTTCGAGCAACAAAAAAATCTTTTTTTTTTCATGTCACACACGAGACGATCCAGTGAGATAAAAAATCATTAATTATCTTCTATCGTAATTTAATTGTGTTCTAGGAGCGTCATGTCGAAGCCACGAGAATTCGCGCATCTCATCAAAAATAAATTTGGCAGTGCTGACAATATTAATACTTTATCACGTGAGTTTAAAAAAATCACCTACTTTTCTTATTTTCTCATCACTTTTCAATGTTTCCAGGATATTCTGATGCTTTAATAATTTCATAATTTCAATAAAATACAACAAAATCTTTTTTTTTAAGATTCAAAAGAGTTTCGATAAAAATTTAATCTTTCTAAATCTTCAGAAATCTTTTCAAGTGTTTTTTTTTAAATAAACACTTGGATTTTTTCTGTCAAACGATATTTGGGCCAATAAAAAAACTGAGGATTTGCAAAACAAAAGATTTTTTGACGTGGTCCAAAGTTTCTTTATAATTTTTTTATTTTCGAAGAAACTTTTGGTACAATTTAAATATCAGAGTGTCCTTTAAACATTTTTCGACACGCTCAAAAATGCGATACACACACAAAAACACCAGCATCGTAAAACTTTCTTTCACCGAATTCACGAAAAAAACAAAAAAAATAACCAATTTTGAGAATCCCTTGAGCCAAGCCCTGTAGCAATTTGAAACGTAAATGTAAAAGTATTTCGCCAATTCGTAAACTTGTAAGAATGAAAATCGTATGCAAAATTAAATCGTAATTAATATTAGCTTAGCAACAATTTTTTTCGATTTAACGTAAATACGTTGAGATTTTTTGAATTTCATTCCACGAAGTACATTTTTGGGTTTTTCTGTGGTATTTAAAATTGACAAACATTTGTTTTTTTTTCTTCGCAATCTTATGCGCTGCCATGACAGTTGATAGTAGTAAGTAAAAAAAAAAATGAGATTCATGGTTTCGTTTTAAATGTATTTTACGAATGTTCAAATCCTTTTAATCGTCTTCCAAACTTTTCAAATTGTTTTCACCGTTATTGCTTTATTTTTCTATGCTCGCATGTTCCATTGCCTAAAAATCCCATTGTTTCTGCTTTTGCAAAGAAAAATGCTATGCTTCGAGTGAATTTTTTTAAAATCTTTTGCACGAAAAATTAGAATTTTTTGATTATAAAAAAAAAGGATTGATAGTTCTTTAGAATTCAATAATTAATAATTCATTTGTCATTCGGAGAAAAACGTTCGTGTTCATTTTGTATTGCATAAAATAAGACTCTTAGTTCTATTGCATCGAAATATTTAGAAAAAAAGAAAAGAAAGTGACGTTTATTTAGTAGAAAAAATAAAGAAATGATTTTTTTTAAATTTTTTCATCATAAACGAACTCTCCATTCATAAAAACAGAAAATACTTTAACGAAATTCATCTCAAAAATGCCTCAAACGAAGTAGCAAAAAGAGAAAAAGCAAAAAAAATGCTAAAAATTGTAAAAAAAAATGTAAAATCTTGTATTTTTTTATTGTTTTCACATAAACGAGAAGCAAAAATAAGAAATTTCTTAACTCTATTCATTTCAAAAGTACGTAAACGAAGTTAATCTCGAAAAAGTCTGAATCAAAGTAGCAAAAAGAAAAAAAGAATAAGAATTTGATAAAAATTGTGAAAAAAAATGTAAAATCGTGTATTTTTATTCGTTTTCACACAAACGAGAAGCTAAAAAATGAGAAATTTCTTATGCACCCTGCTTAAACCGTCCGCTCCACGCAGTATTTCAAACGCTTTGCAAATGAAAGTAAAAATTGTTATCCAATACTAATAAAATTGTTTCCATAATCGCGATCGTAACTTTTGGTCATTTTATCGATTCGTAAAGAAAGAATAAAAAAAAAAAAACAAATGGTACAAATTACTGTCAACAATACAAAACATTCTCGACACAATTTTTTTGCTCGGAATAAAATACAAAGTTTTTTGTTCATAGAGAAAAATATTATTTAAAAATATAGAAAGTTTTTTTTTTTCGATTTTTTTTTTTTTCGATACGTTTGACTAGTTGGAATGCTGTTTTAAAGGCTCGAGCCGAAGTATTGGATAACATTCTAACTCCCGGACGTCTGTGTCCCTACAGATGGCTCAACTTTTTATGTAAACGATACACCGCGTGCAGGTAACGGCGACACCGGAAGTGCAGAAGATGAAAAAACTCATCATGGCTCAGCCACTCTTCCCGGTGGTTGCAGCCTTGGATCGACTCACAGCACAGCACCGGTCAAATTCCCATCCGAAGAAGGCTCCGAATGTTCCAGTGTCACCAGTGAAAGTGGCCCTGGCAGCAGAGGTCAAACTCACACTTGTCATCCCACCAATGCAGCCTATAGCCTCAAATCTATTTTCTCGGAGCTTCAAGACCATCGCGAAAATTTTGAGAGAATGAGGGAAAAAATGGAATCGCTTAAGGTTATTTTTATTCGTAAATTCAATGAAGAGAAAAAAAAATCGACTCCTGGGGATGGTTCATTTGAAGGAAAATACTCTGAACAAATTAATTATTTTTCAATTATTCTGATGATTTATTGAACTCATTTGGAAATTCAATGAAGAAAAAAAAATCGATTCCTCGATCGTTAATTTGAAGGAGAATAGTCTGTACAGATTAATTATTTTTCAATTATTCTGATGATTTATTGAATTCATTTGGAAATTCAATAAAGAAAAAAAAATCGATGCCTTGATCGTTAATTTGAAGGAGAATAGTCTGTACAAATTATTTTTTGATTTTTCTGATGATTTATTGAATTCATTCGTAAATTCAATCGAAATGAAAAAATTCGATTCCTGGATAGTTAATTTGAAGGAAAATACTCTCTACAAATTGTTGTTCGATTATTCTGATGATTTTTTGAATTCATTTGGAAATTCAATAGAGAAAAAAAAGTCGATTCCCGGATCGTTAATTTGTAGTAGTCTGTACAAATTATTTTTTGATTATCCTGATGATTTATCAAATTCATTCGTAAATTCAATGAAGAATAAAAATTCGATTCTTCGATTATTGATTTAAAAGAAAATACTCTGTACAAAAAAATTTTCAATGATTCTGGTCGTCTTTTTTTTTCTTCAATCAATCAATCGTCCAAATTATATTAATTTATTGTTACTTAATATTTAAAAAAAACGATAATTCGCAGGCTCTCCAACAAGAAGTGGCCTACCTTTCTCATTCCCTTCAAGAAGAGCGTTTTCGTTCGGAGCGTCTGGAGGAGCAAATAAACGATTTGACAGAGTTGCATCAAAACGAAGTTGAAAATTTGAAGCAGACGATAACGGACATGGAGGAAAAAGTGCAGTATCAGAGCGAGGATCGTTTGAGAGATATACACGAAATGTTGGAATCGTGTCAAACGAAAATTTGGAAAATGGAACATCAACAACAACAGCATCAACAGTATGTTACGTTGGAAGGATTGGACAACAGTAACGCGAGAGCTCTCGTCGTCAAATTAATAAACGTTGTACTGACTGTGCTGCAAGTTATTTTATTGCTCGTTGCAACCGGTGCTGGAATTATGATGCCATTCCTTAGGACAAGGTGATACTTAAGTTTTTATTTCATTTTTTTAAATACATTTTACGTACGAAATGAATTTATTGAACAAAAAGAAGCTCCAAAATCATTTTCTTTTTCAAATTATTTTCATTTATTTATTTTTCTTAATTTATTATTTATTTATTATTTATTATTTATTTTTTTATTATAATTGAGGGGAAAAATTCACTAAAAACGGGGCAAATTATTTTAAAAAATTGGAAAATATCCAATATTTTCATTCGTACGTAAAAATACTATAAAAAATGTAAAAATTGGTTGGAACCAAACAACGGCTAATTAACAAATTGACATTTTTATTTTATTTTCAAATTCATCCCCATCGAATCATTCATCTTGTCATTTGAGAGATTAACTGGCGCAAAGAGCCAAGAGAGATCGTAATTGCATGAAACAATCGCCCATTCTCATACTTTTGGTTTTCTTTTTTCGCGTTTGTTGCAGCTGTACTAAGCCTCATTGTTTTATGTGCAGAGTGCGCATATTGACCACCTCCGTCGTCGTCCTAGGCATTATCTTCGTTCTCAAACAATGGCCAGAGGTTCACGATGTTGGCAGTCATCTCATGCGTCATCTCAAACAAACACTTGCCGTTAAGTAGCATTGTAAGTACAACGACAAATATTACTTTAATTAAATTAAATCCTCAATAAACTTTATTGGTAAATATTTATTAGGAACAAAAATTACTAATTATTAGCTTCACAAATTCGTCTTTATCCTGTGAAACTTTTACTGCAAGTTTCAAAAACGAAAACAGTTGAAATAACATAATTTTCGACTCCAAAAAATCGTCTGAAGCTAAAAATAAAAATTGGAAAATTAAAAAAAACTATAAAATCGATACAAACCAAAATATCGTGAATTTTTATTGTCGACGAAACAAAAATTGCATCAAATCGTGAAAATTTCCAAAGTAGAATATTAATTTTAACAAAAAATCTTGAACCTGGCGTGGAATTTGATTGTTTTTCGGTCAAAAACTGAAAACAGAATTACAAATTGCAAAAAAACGGGTTGACAAATTAAAAGATGATTTTTTCTCTTTTTTCTTCGGATTTTAGGGTGGAACTCTTAAACACCAACGCCACAATTACCCACCGAGAATCCGGAAATCGAAGAAGATTCGATAAACCAAGTGGAACATTAATCCACACCGACACCAAGCAATAAAAAAAGGAGGAGAAGAAACGGGACAAAACGGAAAGAAAAAGCAGGGACACGATGTGCTCGATTGAGGAGAGAATTGGGAACAAAATTTGGGAGAGAAAGGGCCATTGCTTGATGAGTAATCGGTAAAATGGAATATCGTTCAAAAAAGGTCTCTTATTTACGTGTTTAATTGGGTATAGAAGAATTATTGTAAAATACGAATTAGTTGTTAAGAATAACGAGAATGAACCTCGCGTAGTCGAGATTACGGACGAATCCAAAAGAGACAAACATATTAAAACGTCATTTACGTCAAAGTGGGTATCGTCTAAAAAAACAAAGAAGAAAAGGAGAAAAAAAAATACAACAAAATCTCATTGTTGAAGGATTTTGTGAATTTTGGGTTTTGCTTTTTTCGGAAATCATCCGAAAAACCCCCGGTGGACTGTGATTGATTTTCATTAGGCAAATTAGAGAAAATTCGAGACGAAATTAAGAAATTCATGGGGGAGAGACTCGATAATTGAAGAAATAAACAAATGTATGGGAGAAAGAAAATTACATGAAAAGTACGAGCGCAATCTTCGAAGATAGACCATGACGGTACGTCGAAATTAAGACAAAGACTGACGAGCTAAGTGTCTGAGTGGACAATCCACTGATCATTGGCACGGAAAACATTTGATTTTCATCTTCAAATGTCAAGGAACACTCGATTTGCTAAAACAACACCAGCAACAACAACAAATCGAATTAAAATGAATGCCAGAGTGAGTCAACGAAACGTTGACGAAACCTTAGATCGGTAAGCATTTATTTTGCTCCTAAGGCTTTGGGCCACCTTAGAATTTTCGAAAAATCGATCATGGCCGGGAAAAATCTCTAAGTACTCGGTTTTTGAATTTTAGTACAAGGCCGTCCGATCCGCAGCGAGCTACTTAAAACTTCAAACGCTTTTATCTCAAAACTGCATTTTTTAAATCGGCCGGACTCATTACTCAGACAATTTTCACCCGATTGACTTGAAATTTTGAATATATCTTTGAAAATACATTTTCTATGGAAGAACCAAGGATTTTTTCTTTATATTGCATAGTTCATTTGTTATTAACAATTATCTGACGATTTTTTAGCCAAATTTATCACTTTCCACTTTAGAAGTGCGCCATTTGGCCTAAAATCAATGTATCGCAAAAATCCTACGTACTTCTGTAGCAGTTATTATATATAATCGAAAAAAATCATTGGCTCATTATGATTAAAAAATTACGGGAGCCGTTAGTCCGGCCGTGGAGCCTGAAAAAGCGGAGACGTCATCGCGAAAACGCTGCACAGCTGCCACTTTGCAATAAATCGCTTCAAAAAAATTATCGTAAACAGTCACTGATATGTATGATAAAATCCCGTTATCGTAATCTCGATTGATTTTGTAGTATCTCCGAAAAAAATTCCCCAAAAAGCCAGTTTAAATTCTTAATTGAACAAATTTTAATTGTCGTAGGATTTTCTTTCATGGACACTTATTCGGAGCACATTTGGAATGAAAACAACAAATCTTCATAAAGAAACAGAGACAAGAATGTTCTCAGAGACTCGAAAATAAATTGACACCTTCAATCATCTTCGATCCATCGTTCGAGGTAAATAATGGATTTTCAAACTTTCCTAATCCATAAACAAAATCGACCCTTCGCTCATTATTTCAAAGACCTACAAATCTGTAATTAATTATCGTCATAAAACAACAAACAAATTATTACAATCTAATTCTCCCGGCGAATCGAATGTAACGAGTGAGCGACTCTGTCCTTCGTATTTATTGAATTTTTTTTTTCTTTTTCACCTAAAGACCAATTCTCTACTTTTGATTTTCAATCTTGATCAAATTCTCGTAGTGTGATAAATACAATTTCGTAAATAAACCACCAAAAAGTCAAAAAATCTGAAATATTGCTTTTTGCAATAACAATTTGGATGTAAAAAAATATCGTGAAGTAAAAAAAAATTGAATATTGAATGCACGAATTTTTCTAATCGATCGAAACCGAATATAAAAAGTACATATCCCAAAAAATCAAATAATTCAATTAGAAATAGGATCATATTTTTATTTCAAACAAAAACAAAGCTTCGAGTGAAAAATTTGCAACAAAAATAAAAAGTTGCCAAAAGAACCAACAATTCAATCAATTTCTCTAAACCATTTCTAATTAACTGAACAAAAAAAAATCATAATTTCGCTGTTAAAATTACCAAAAAAAAAAAAATGTCAATTATTCATAAGAAATATTGAATTTTTTTCAATTCAATGAGCATGCCGCTGTGTTGTGAGAATAAAAAAGATTAAAAAACAAAAGTAGAGTTCATTTTGACGATGAGACAGAACGTTTTTTCTTCATTTTTTGAGGACGAGTCGCTCGCCGATAAACGAACGAGTCTTTTTATGTTATTTTGACACTGCGCGCGGTGCTGCTTTTGTTGTGATGCACAAAATCACGTTCAGTATTACGCATGCAAAGTGTGTACGAAGAGAAAAAAGCACTACAAGGTATTAACGGTCAAAACCGCTAGAATAAAAAAAAAAAACGAAAAAACGAAAAATCCGGCCGAAAAGTGAATAATCTCGGATCGACAAGTTCATTAAAATTTATTACGAAAGAATAAGAAGAAAAAGAAACCAGTAAACGAAGATGAACCATGAAAAAAAAAATCGAACGAATGAAAGAATTATTTCGAGATTTTCGATTCGAATGAAAACAAAAAAACAAAATGTTCTCGTACGAAAACGAATATTTGAATGAAGAGGAAATAAATGCTGTTGCACTTTGTTTCGTAGCATGGATTTTTTAGCAAAAACAATTGTAATGTACGAATTTTAGGTACGAAAAGTGTGAAGAAAAACAAAAGAAAAATGTCCGGTCACAATATCGTGAACTACGCGAGCCAAATTTTGGTGTTCCTATGAGTTATTAAACGCTCTCTCGCTTCTATTTCTCTCTTTATCTTTATCCTTCTGGTATTTAATTCAACCGCTGTGACTACGATAAGTTTTATCTAATTGGTAAAAAGGAAAAAACGAGAAAAAAAAGAATTAAACAAATGAATAATCATTTATTTCGGGATCAATGTTACGACGTGGTAGAAAAATTGTGAGGAGAGACGAAATAACAAGACAACCGACAACAACAATAATAAGAATAACAACAAACAAACAAAATCTACTACGTATTTGCCAAATATTATTAATTTTCTACCTACCATTTTGGTAGATTGTCGTTTTATGTGGGATTCGAGGAAATTCTTATAAAAACGATTAAATATTTCATCAAAAATTCAATCATATTTCTAACGCGTACACGAAACGATTTAATCGTCGGTACCTCGTCCAATTAAATAATATATTTGTACGGAATATAAAAAAAAAAAAAAAACAGAGATTTCGATCAAACTACTGTACGGAAAAAAAAAAAAACGAAAAAAAAGTAAAAAAATATAAAATGCCCGGGTGTAAATATTTTTATTAGTTTAAAAGGAGGCAAACGAGTTTAAATTCTTCAGAAATATTTGTAAATTTCATTATGCTTTTCCAGCATCCCACATTTACGACAAAAATGAATCTGGGATTTAGTTCAATCTTTAATCACCAATTATCAAAACTTCTAGATGTTTTTTTTTCTTTTTAATTTCATTTTTTTTTTTGAGTCAAATTCATACTTTGTGTGGAACCAGACAAAATTAAATTGCATACACGTTTTTAATCTTAATATAGTGTGATCGTGCTGACGTTTCAAACAAGTTTTATCGTAGCGAAATTAAGTTTTTAGAAAATTC
Source organism: Campoletis sonorensis (assembly GCA_013761285.1). NCBI lineage: Eukaryota > Metazoa > Arthropoda > Insecta > Hymenoptera > Ichneumonidae > Campoletis > Campoletis sonorensis. The sequence goes on from JACEOJ010000087.1 coordinate 457,547, forward strand.
GAATTATTAGCTATGACGAAAGAGACGTAAAGAATCGTAATCGAATCGTCGATTTTTCTTAATTGCCAAGCTTACACTCCGACTTGAGAAATTTTCAAAAAAAAAAAACATCCTCAAACGAATCATTTCTGTAGAAAACTAATTTTTTTTTTCATTAATTATGACCAATTGACAATAAATTAAAATTTATGCAAAAATTCAGAAACTTTTGAATGAATGTTATTTTTTTTTTTCAAACTTACACGTAATTTCACCAGATTTTGAGAACAAATTTGTAGAAAAAAATTGATTTTGTACTTAAAACGAAAAATAAATGCAAAAATGACAAAAAATTCGTAAATTGTGAGTCGGTGTGTAATCTTGGTGTGTCATTAACGAATCGATCGATCGATCATTTGTTTTCTTACGATCTGTAATTTTATCGTGGCGTAGATCTTGGTGCTTTGTAATGATAAATATGTAAATGTCGTAAAAAAAAGCAAAGGAAAAAAAAAAAAAACAACACAATTGTTAATGTAAAAGGAATGAAAAAAAAAAGACACGGAGGAAAAAGTGGCGTAAATGAGATCGATCAGACGGTCGCGTAGTTGTAGGGGGCCCCTGTAAAAATATTTGCACGTTGATTCGTAAATAAAATAGTTGATTAAGATTGAGATTGCACGAAGAATGTTGAAGAATATTGTTGCTAAAAAGAAAAAGCGAATAAAATAGTAGAAAATCCCAAACAAATAGAAACGCAAAAAGACACACATTGAAAAAAAAAAGCCTGTAAACACTCACGCATAGCGGAAACAACGATGGACGTATTTTGTACTTTGTTATTAAAAGTTTGTATAATTTTTTTTGTACCTCGTCGATCCCTCCTCATCACGATTTTATATGTATTTTATATTAACGAGGAAACGAATGAAAAAAAAGGTGAAAAAAAAGCGCTAACGCGGATCGAGCCGTTCTCATAATACGCGCGCATTCATTGAGTGTAGAAAAGAAGTAATTTCTCTTTTTAAATTAAATCAATAAAATTAACTGTGTACGAAATGACGACAAAAAAAAACAACAAAAAAATGAAGCACTTGGCCGTTAGCAGGCCACGAGTCAATAAACCTTAAGGGGCCCTGTGCAAATGTAATATTTATGATGTATTAGAAAACAACAAGAAACAACAAACAACAAAATATTTGACAGAAGAGTCATTGATGCCTTGCTTAGCTAATTATTCATAGATTTTAGAAACGACGTGCTATTCGTCTCGTTAATTGTAATTTTCCTTTATTATTATTCGTAATATTGTTACGAATTGTAATCACTATTTCTGCAGAGATGCGGAGACACTTTGTTTACAGAAAAAAAAACGATTATGTTGATTTAAAACCAATCTGTCATTTAATTAACACAAATGAGTATTTCTCGAAATCGCACAAAAATTCCCCTCAAAATCTCAAAATTGTTCTTCCTTCTTCTTAATTCAACTTTTCGCTAATTCTTTTTTTTTACCATAGGAAAAAATCTAATTAAAAATTATTTTGTCCATGAAAATTCTATTTAAATAAAAAAAATATCACTTAAAAATGCTTTTGTTTACAAAACTTGATAGAAAAATAATTTCGAGGATCTGGAAATTAAAATATAGAGAAATTTTATTGCTTGGTTAATGAAACACGAGAAATGCACATTTTTGTTTGAAAATGACAATAATGCATCGACGTAAAACAATGGGTACGCTCTCTTTCCCAATCCACGATATATTTCGTCCAATAAGTGTTGACCCGGTTACCCGTTTGAATTTTATTCTCAAGACAGAATATCGAAGAAGACGATGTAAAAAATTTTGTTCTTGTATTTCTGCCTCATTTGATTTTAATGTGTTTTTTTTTTTTTTTTTTAATTATTTAATTATAAATAATAATAATTTTTTGTTCGGACGTTAGGTCACGAAACGATGCATCAGGCATCGATTAGTTTCCTAGATCGTATCACCAATGTTATTGTTTAATAAAACTACGAATAATAATAACAAAAATAATAATAAAACAAGAAATTTTTCATAATTTTTGGACAAACTATTTATTCAACCCTATTGTCAATTGGCTATTGTTTTTTTTTTCATCATAATTCTGCATGGAAGTTTTTCAATATTTACAATTAAAATTAAATGGATTTTCCACTTTTTTTTTCTTGTTTTTTTTTTTTTTTTTTTTTTTTTGGGATTAGCGAATACAAAGCAGAGGCTTATGAAAGACAATTTATTCACTGATCACAATAATACAAGAGATAAAAATCATAGCAGTATATTTATCGAATAAATATTCGTAAAATGTGCTCTCTCGCAAAACGGAGACGATTATTTCAACATTTCAAAAAGGAGTATAATTGTTTTGTTTATTTTTGTTTTAGTCCTTTCGCTCTCGTATTTACACTGATTATTAACATCGTTTTGGATTGAAATTCACTCCGAACGTCTACAAAATTCGAGAGAAAGATAAGTGCCAACTTTCGAATATTTTTTTACAAAAATAAACGATGTTTATTTATTATTCCTTTCTGGTCGACAGCGTCTTCCATTTTGACAGGCTTTTCTTATGCGTTTCGTCCGATTGTTCGATTCAAGTCGTTCAATCGTTCCAAGGCCTCGAAGTATCCGGCGAGGCAGAAATTGAAGAGATCTTTCAAAACGTTTTTAAAAATTCGCTCAATCGCCTCCTCATCTTTCAAAAAATCTAAATCAAGCTAAATAGCTTGATTGTTTGTCCGTACACGAGTCACGATATCAATGTTCTGTTTGGGTTTCAAAAAAAATTTATCACCATAGAAATTAGATTGTTCGAGAGGACTCTCCGCATTTGCAAACAAAAAAATGGTCAAAAAGACGTTTGATTGAAACTTCAAAGTTTTAAGGCAGTTTTATCGTTTATATCGTTTTCTTAAGATTTTGTTGAAAATTTGGATAAATCTTCTTCAATGTCATACGCACGTGTGTAATAAATTTTAGAAGGTTTCACCAAGCGGAACGTTCAGATATTTATTGCTAAAAATCACAATTTTCGATAGTCTCTCGTAAGAGCTCGTGTTAAAAGTTACATTTTCATCAATAAATATTTTGGCTCCTACATGGAGAAGCCTTCTGAAACTTTGCATACATTTTTATGCAACATCAAAGAAGCTACATTAAGTTTTTCGAAAAAATCTGAAGAAAAAGATGTTCGCAATTTTTGTAATTTTACAGCAAGTACATATTTCCTTGGATGATCTTGAATTTGGAGCATGTTGTTCTTTAGTGAATTTACAACAACTTTTCTTTGTCAACTTCTGCCCGCAGACTATATTGTATGTGAGAAAAGGTGAAAAACAATATTTCGACACGAATGTCAGGCTAGAAGAACGTCAAAGTCTGGTGATTCAATCGGCACTGATTAGTGAAGGATCTTGAGCCTGTCCAAGGCCAGTATCGGTGGGATTTTTGCCATCGGTTGAATCCGTCAAGTTAGTCAACGATTCTTTGGAAGTAGTGGTTAAGGGTAAATGATGTTTTTTTCTGTGGCACATCATGGTGGATCGTGAAACGAAAGCTTTGCCGCAAACGTCGCATTCGTAGGGTCGTTCGCCGGTGTGAAGGCGTTTGTGAATGGCCATGGGGCTAAATTGAGTGAAAGTTTTTCCACAGACGTCGCATCTGTAGGGGCGTTCGCCGGTGTGTGATCGTCGATGGCATCGTAAAGCGGCGCGTCTTGCGAAGACTTTGCCGCACATTTCGCACTTGAAGCTTTTTTCCCCGGTGTGCATGGTCGAGTGTATTTTCAGATCGACTCTGGTCAAAAAACCTTTGCCGCAGACTTCGCACAAATAGGGTTTTTCTCCGGTGTGAATTCTCAGGTGAGTGTTCAAGTAACTTTTGCTGACGAACATTTTGTTGCAGACTTCGCAGGGATACTGACGATTGTCCTTGCCCGAGTGAATTTTTTGGTGGCTCTTGCACAAGCCTTTGGTGATGAAACCGCGTCCACAAATTTCACACATGTAGGGTTTCACTCCCATGTGACGATTTTGATGATCGAGGAGCGACTGTTTCGTTTTGAAATTTTGTCCGCAGGTGCTGCAAGGATAAGGTTTCAAATCGGAGTGAACGCGTTGATGCACAATCAAGTAACTTTTGCATTGAAAACCTTTGCCGCAGGTGGAACAATTGTAGTCAAATTCACCGGTGTGCGTCGCTGTGTGCTGAGCCAAACCAATTTTACTGCGGAATGCCTTTTCGCAAAGTAAACATTGAAAAGGTTTTTCTCCCGTGTGCTTTCTCATGTGTTCTTGTAATTTGTAATTGGTGCGATATTGCTTGCCGCACTGGGCACAAACCTTCGGTGTCCATTTTTGGCGAACGTTCGATTGCCTCTTTTCTCCTTCGTCCTCCTCCCTGGCTCCAGGGTTTTCAGAAACTGGGCAATTTTCTGTTCTTGTTTTCACAGCTTTGTTTTTTTCACTCTTTTCTTTCTCCATCTCGTTCGCTTCCTCCTCTTCCTCTTCCTTAACGTCTAATTCTTCTCCTTTGTAGAAATCACACTGCTCCCCGTGCAGACTCAAACCCTCCACACTCGTAAAGTACAAACCGCAGTCGCAGCAACAAAAATGCTGCTCAAAATGACCCACTAAACTATTCGGCTCCGTCGCTGCCTCGTTACAAAATGGACAAACGTACCAACTCGATCCCGTCTCATCCAACGTCGGATTATTTAATATGTTTTCTAATAATGTCTCTTTCGTTCGCTTCGTGTATTCCACGATTATTTCCCCCTCTCTGCTCGCCATGTCACTCGTCGATGCCATGTTTTCACTCTCCAACGATTCCAGCGCTGAACCCGTTTCACCCTCCGTCAGTATTCTCTCCTCTAACTCGCTCCCAGATTTCTGATGCGATGAAGAAAAACCCTCGGTTGCAACCTTTCAACAAATTTCATAATGTTACTAACGCTTCGGATAAAACCGATATAGTTTTTACTGATTTTACGACTCGTTGACACTCTTCACGCTCTTTGCCTACTGAATTGACACACTGGGTCAATTTGACCCGGAGAATACTCCATCCACATGTTATTGAACGTTTTTTAAAGTTTGCAATAGAAAAAGTCCGAAAAATTGACATTTAATTTCTCAAAAAATGACTCAAAGCTTCGACTTCTGGAGAAATTGGAGTTTTACTTGAACTTTCGTAGTTGCTCATATTTTCGAGATCAGTAAAGTCAAATTTATTCATAAAAATGCATTATATGTTTTTTTTTTGTCCTGGAAATTATTTCTGGGCCAGGAAAAATAAATACTTAAAAATTACTCCTGATCAAAATGACCCAGTGTGTCAACGAAAGTTTAAAAACGTTAAGTTCTTTGATAATTCTAATCTTACGTTATTTTTTATAGGATGCGTTGCAACTTCCACGGTTAATCTCTCCTGCAGCCTCTGATAATTCTCCTTAACATCGACCGTTTCGTATTTGACGTTATCGCAATAATGAACTATTTGTTCCTGACTTGAATTTTCCGTGGCTATTGTAGTCACGTAATTTATTCCAAGCTGACTGAGGTGACCGTCGACTGTAAGATCTCCCACGACGGTCATGTCTCCTTCCAGATGCATGGCGATTTCGTGATTCGAGACCTGAGTAAAGTTTAATCATTATTTCATCAAAACACCATATTTTTTACCATTATACCGGGATTTTCCTTCCATTCGTTAAAATTGGAATCTCGTAACCATTTTCTACTAAAAAAGTACAAAGGAACTGATTTTTTTTCGACAAAATTTCAAAAATAATCGATAGAGAGTAACAAAAATTTTTAGACTCATTCATTTCTAATTTTTGTGTCTTCCCACTCGTTCTCGCAAATTTCTCGACTTTCAATCGCAAAAAAATAATGTTCAACAATAAATACGAATTTCTGGCGCCGCTCCAAAATAAAATTTCGTTTCGTTACAATCGATAAAGCAATCCATTGATTCTTTTGTCCCTCGATTTGCCAAAAAACATCAAATAATTAGGTCAATATTGAAAAATATTGCAAAAAATTTTATTTTGGCTTAAATTACCTCGCGAATGTGCTCGTCGACCATTCTTACAGTTTCTCCATCCAGACAATGAATTCCCGTAACTTTCATGTCATTTTCCTGAGATCCAATTTCCTCTTGGCTGACGACTTGTTCGTCACCCGCCAGATCCATTTCGTCCATAACTTGGAGCGTGTGAACGGTCGTTTCGTTGGGCTCTCCGTTCGACACGCAATCCCCATTTTGCATGTGCTCCATGCACCTTCCGACGCTTCCCATATTTTCATGAATCCTCTCCATACTGTTTTGTATGACGGGAATTTCTCGAACTTCTTGAAGTCCGTTCGTCATGCGACCCTCCTCGCCCTTTATTTCTTTTAACATTTCCATAAACAGCCCCTCTGTGTGCAAACATTTTTCACGAAAATCAAACATTTCATCCAGTTTATAAGCACACGACGCGCACACTACTTTCGGCAATTGGTCGGCAATTGATACCTAAAAAAAACAAGAAAAAAAAATTCGATGTTTTATGATCACCGAAAAAAAGTAGTTTTTTTATTTTCTAAAATAATAAAATACCTAGAATCTAATTTTTTAGTACCTTGAAAAAAAAACAAGATAAAAAGTTCAATATTTTTTGATCAACAGAAAAAAATATTTTTATTATTTTCCAAAGAGTTCATATTCTCCCACTATTTAAATTTTCGGAATAATAAGAAAAATAAGTTCGAAAAACTCCGAAATGTATAATGAATTTGAAAAATTTTAGAATTCTGAATAAACTTGGAGTTAATTAATTTCTTTAGTGATGACTTGATTAATTCCTTGAATTTGGAGTTAAAGTTCGAAAATAGACTCGGAAGTGAAAGATAACATCAAAAAATGTTTATCGATTGAAAGCACGAGGGAAACATGACATGAATAATAATGAAGCAATTGTTTACGATGCTTTGAACATTTGGCTAACGATTTGTGATATTTTTTTGACGTCTCTCCTTGAGTTTGAAAGGCCTTCGAATTTACGTAAACAATAACAATCAGAAGGTTAGAGTAATGAGTGATTTTGATGGAAAATGAAATTTCGAAAATATCTTACCTGGACAGGTAGGCAGACGGCGATTTTTTTGTCGATATTTCGTAAACGTTCGCCGCCGGCTTCGAAGATCGGTAAACCCATTAGAATTCCCGTCTTAGCGGCGCACAAACGACACAAGTAATCGAATTCACCGACGGCGATAGCCATGTCAAAGTAATAAATAAAATAGAGAAAAAAAAAATAATGTTTTGTTTGACGTAATAATTGATCGTGATGTAAAAACACACAGGCTCGTGGAATATATTCACTCTACCGAACCGAACGACACTTCAGTAGTAGCGGTAAATCGCGCGAAGAAAAATTTCGTGACGAAACGATTCGCAAACACTGGTTGACTTTATGGCCTCGCATCACTGATCGCCGCAAGGCAAAATTCTTCAGGAACGATTAAAACAATGAAAGAAAACTAAACTCTATGTACGCCAGATAAAAATGTACATACACTAGTGAACGTTTAAAAAAATAGCTAATGAAAAAAATTTACGACCCGACTTGTGAGCATCCGCGCCATGGGTTGGCCGTCAATTCTCACGCTTCTTCGTTAATCCTCCCAAGAACGGAACATGCCAACCTCGGGGAATGAAAAATAAAAATCGTAAAAATATCTTAACCTCAAAAAACGAGACAGATGCGCTTTGGCTTCATAAAAATTACGTGAATTATCGACGGTCGATAAAAAGAATTTTTCACATACAATTTGCATTTTCTTGACGAATCAAACGCGTTCGTTCGATTCGTGAGGAACGAATGAGATTTCAAAATTTTTCAGCCTCGGATTGTGATAGGCGCGTACGAACACTTTGTCTTTCCCCACTTCAGAAAATAAACGCGCTGATTGGTAGTTGAGGGTAGCAATTAGTAAAAGCTTCTTTTTTCCACCAATCACTTTTCAAATACAGCTTAACGGAGAAATCGCAAGTTGGCAGCACTGAATAACCCGTCGACCAACATTTCGGAAATCCATTGAGAAATGTAAGCAATTCTCGAGAGCTTCGTTGCACCGAAGGTGAGTGAACATTTTGGTTACTTAGCGCGTAAACGTTTCAATACGGCATCGGGAGTTTTGGAATTTCCGAAAAAACTTTGCATCGTTCTAATTAACAATGTGATTATTTATTTTCTCTGTTCACTCGACGCAAACATTTTTGCCTCTTTTCCGGTTGATCTTATCATTTTCGTGTATTTGCCAACATTGTCGTGGCCTCTTTGCGACGCGGCTTTTCACCGGCAGCTTTAGGAAAATCCCGCTACGCTCCCATGTTTTTTTGAGGTTAGCATCGCGTTTCTTCAAATTTTGTAATCCATTTATTTCCAGCGAACTTGACACTGTTTAGTTATTCTTTCAAAAATGAAGCATCTGCAGTTTAGTCAGAATCACATTTTTTTATTAATTGGTGTTTTTTTTTTTTTGACAGTTTCAGTTAATCTTTGACTCTAAGATTTCACGATCTATTGTTGCTCTGAATTTTCGTCTTTTTTGTTTACGTTCCTCAGTCGTCCTGTGATTAATTTATTGTCAATCCATTCAAATTTTCTTTAGTTAATTTTCGACAATAATTACATTCTTATTACCTATAAATTTGACAGTATTTAATATAAATTTTTATTTTTTACTCCAAATTCTTACAAATTATGCTTTTTATCGGAAAAATGACGTTCAAAAAAGTCGAAAAAATGAATAAATCAATGAAATCTCCATAATTGCTTGTTAAGCTTCCAAAACTCCAAAAAATTCAAAACTTTTTTTCTAGCTCATCGGGAAAATGATGGTCTTTCGTTGCGATTTAAGTCAATAATATTTGTTTTAATTAAGGTGAAAATTCTCGACAAAGATGTCGATTCCGCCATACCTGCTGGGGCCGAACCCTTGGGCCACCATGATGGCCCAACAACAGGCTCACGCACAATTGGCAGCCGCTCAGGCTCATGCCCAGGCAGCTGCTCACGCTCAGGCCGCTCATCATGCTCATATGCATGCCATGGCTGGTCCGCCATTGCCCCAAATGCCCAGACAACCTGAGGAACTCACAGAGACGCAGTTGCAAGAAAAAGGTGACTTGGAATGAAATTTTATTTAAAATAAAAATTGTCTCAGAATTTTTATTAAATTTGTCTCAGAATTTTTATTAAATT
>JACEOJ010000087.1:468810-486254 GCA_013761285.1 Campoletis sonorensis
AAGCAGAGTTTTTCTTGTCAATTTTGATGAGAATTCCACTACAATTTTCTTCTTGAATTCAAAGAATAAAAAAAAAGGTTAATTTCGGGTTAAAAAATGTTGTAAAATCGTTTATTTTATGATGAGAAGCGTAGGGGTCCTGAAATCAACTGTACATGTGAGTTGACAGCCAGAGTGTGACCTTCGGCTTGTCCTGGACAAGGCTGTTGGCGTGTTCTGGTTGGATCAAACGCTAATCTGACGCGAACGAAATTTCCAATTTTTCACTATAAATCGTGTTGAAAAAAAGCAAAAAATAACGTAAAAAAATGTTGAACGAATGGATTTCAGATTCGTAAATGGATCAACGTATCGACGATGGAATTTGTCGCTCCCACAAATGGCGACACTGTATCGTCTCGCGAACCAGCTCCTCACCGATCTTGTGGATCAAAATTTTTTTTATCTCTTCGATCCAAAGTCGTTTTTCACTGCAAAGGCACTGAACATGGCTATTCCAGGAGGCCCCAAATTTGAACCTCTCGTTAAAGATTCCAACGCCGCCGATGAAGACTGGAACGAGTTTAATGACATTAATAAAATTATTATTCGACAACCCATCAGAACCGAATACAGAATCGCTTTTCCATATCTTTACAACAATATGCCACATTTTGTTCATCTTTCGTGGTAAGTTTAAGAAATTCTTGAAACTTCAAGTTTTCTCAACTCAATTATATTTTACCTGAACTTTATCAATTTTTTTTTCAACGTTTTCTGCGTTGTTGGTTCTTTTTATTTCTCTAAAAACGTTCAAATTTGTTTTCTACATTAAAAATGTTCATCTTTCGTGGTAAGTTAAAGAAATTCTTGAAACTTGAAGTTTTCTCTATTCAATTGTATTTTACTTGAACTTTATCAATTTTTCTTTCAACGTTTTCTGCGTTGTTGGTTCTTTTTATTTCTCTAAAAACGTTCAAATTTGTTTTCTACATTAAAAATGTTCATCTTTCATGGTAAGTTGAAGAAATTCTTGAAACTTCAAGTTTTCTCAACTCAATTATATTTTACTTGAACTTTATCAATTTTTTTTCAACGTTTTCTGCGTTGTTGGTTCTTTTTATTTCTCTTAAAACATTCAAACGTGTTTTCTAAATTAAAAAAAGGCTTATTCCAGTTTTTTCAAGAAAATTTATATAATTTTTCAGGTACCACGCCCCAAACGTTGTCTACATAAAAACGGAGGATCCAGATTTACCGGCGTTTTACTTCGATCCCCTCATCAATCCAATATCACACAGAAATTCTCTCAAGGTGAATATATTTTTAAACAAAAACAAAAGGTACTTCACTGCTCCGCAAAAAAGAACTGAAGTAACAATCAATGAAATGGTCGTGCCTAGTCTTTGAGTTAAAAGTGTTTATCGATTTTTTTTCATCAACTAAACCTCGTCAGTAAATAGAAGAAAAAATGCAACTTCTCGCACGTTTTTTGAGAAAAACACGTTGAAAAGTCATTGTATATAATTCCCAATAAATAAATAAATGGTCTCACCACATACCCAAGTTTAAGACGTGATTCCTGGAAAAAAAAAATCGATTTCTTTGACCCGGAGCACTAGGCGACCGCCTTGATTGAAATTTTCGTCAAAAAACTGAACACGATCCAAAAAAAAATTGCTTCCCCATAGACAATGGAACCAGCAATCGAGGAAGACGAGGATTTCGTATTGCCGGAGGAAGTGCAGCCGTTTCTGCAAGAAACGCCTTTGTACACGGACAACACAGCGAACGGAATATCGTTGTTATGGGCGCCACGTCCTTACAACACGCGATCGGGTCGAACGAGAAGAGCGATAGATATTCCTCTGGTAAAATCGTGGTATCGAGAGCACTGTCCGCCGGGTCAGCCGGTGAAAGTGCGAGTGAGTTATCAGAAGTTATTGAAGTATTACGTCTTGAACGCATTGAAGCACCGTAAGCCAAAGCCGCAGAAGAAGCGTTATCTCTTCCGTTCGTTCAAGTCGACAAAATTCTTTCAAACGACGACGATCGATTGGGTGGAGGCAGGTTTGCAAGTGTGTCGTCAAGGTTACAACATGTTGAATCTTTTGATTCACCGTAAGAACTTGAATTACCTTCACCTGGACTACAATTTCAATTTGAAGCCAGTGAAAACGTTGACGACGAAAGAGCGTAAAAAGTCGCGTTTCGGTAACGCCTTTCACTTGTGTCGTGAGATTCTGCGATTGACTAAATTAATAATTGATTCGCACGTGCAATATCGTCTGAACAACGTCGACGCTTTCCAATTGGCAGACGGTCTTCAGTACATATTTGCCCACGTGGGTCAGTTGACAGGAATGTATCGTTACAAGTACAAGTTGATGAGGCAGATCAGGATGTGCAAAGACTTGAAGCACTTGATTTATTATCGTTTCAATACGGGCCACGTTGGCAAAGGACCCGGATGTGGATTTTGGGCGCCAGGTTGGCGAGTGTGGTTGTTTTTCATGCGAGGAATAACGCCCCTGCTGGAAAGATGGCTGGGAAATTTATTGTCGAGACAGTTCGAAGGTCGTCATTCGAAAGGCGTTGCGAAAACGGTGACGAAACAGCGGGTCGAATCGCACTTCGATCTCGAGCTGAGGGCTTCGGTGATGCACGACATCGTGGACATGATGCCCGAAGGAATAAAGCAGAACAAGGCCCGCACGATTTTGCAGCATTTGAGCGAAGCCTGGCGCTGCTGGAAGGCGAACATTCCCTGGAAAGTTCCAGGGCTTCCAATACCCATTGAAAACATGATTCTTCGTTACGTCAAAATGAAATCCGACTGGTGGACGAACACGGCGCATTACAATCGCGAGAGAATTCGTCGTGGTGCGACCGTCGACAAAACAGTTTGCAAAAAGAATCTCGGACGTTTGACGAGGTTGTATCTCAAGGCCGAGCAAGAACGACAGCACAATTATCTCAAGGATGGTCCTTACATCTCGCCCGAGGAAGCCGTCGCGATTTACACGACGACTGTGCACTGGCTCGAGTCTCGTAGATTCGCTCCGATACCGTTTCCCCCATTGTCTTACAAGCACGACACAAAACTGTTGATCCTGGCTCTGGAGAGGCTCAAGGAAGCCTACAGCGTCAAATCCCGTTTGAATCAAAGTCAACGCGAGGAGCTGGGCCTCATTGAGCAAGCTTATGACAATCCCCACGAGGCGCTTTCTCGCATAAAACGTCATTTGTTGACACAGCGTGCTTTCAAAGAAGTCGGAATCGAATTTATGGACCTCTACAGCCATTTAATCCCCGTTTACGACGTCGAACCACTGGAAAAAATCACCGATGCCTATCTCGACCAATATCTGTGGTACGAGGCCGACAAACGAAGACTGTTTCCAGCGTGGGTGAAACCCTCGGACACCGAGCCGCCGCCTCTCCTCGTTTACAAATGGTGCCAGGGCGTCAACAATCTCCAGGACGTTTGGGACGTCAGCGAAGGCGAATGCGACGTTCTGCTCGAGTCCAAGTTCGAGAAACTCTACGAAAAAATCGATCTGACGATTCTCAATCGTCTTTTGCGACTGATCGTCGATCATAACATCGCCGATTACATGACAGCGAAAAACAACGTCGTCATTAATTACAAGGACATGAATCACACCAACAGCTACGGAATTATTCGTGGTCTCCAATTCGCCTCCTTCATCGCCCAGTACTACGGACTCGTCCTCGATCTTCTCGTTCTCGGTTTACAAAGAGCCAGCGAAATGGCTGGACCCCCACAAATGCCCAATGACTTCTTGACCTTCCAGGACGTCGCCTCCGAAACCGCTCACCCGATCCGTCTCTACTGTCGCTACGTCGATCGAATCCACCTCTTCTTACGCTTCACCGCCGAAGAAGCTCGCGATTTGATTCAACGTTATCTCACCGAACACCCTGATCCGAACAACGAGAACATCGTCGGTTACAACAACAAAAAATGCTGGCCCCGCGACGCCCGCATGAGGCTCATGAAACACGACGTCAACCTCGGCCGCGCCGTCTTCTGGGACATCAAAAATCGTCTGCCACGATCGGCGACTACGATTCAATGGGAAAACAGTTTCGTCAGTGTTTACAGCAAAGACAATCCCAATTTACTCTTCAACATGAGCGGCTTCGAGTGCCGCATTTTACCCAAGTGTCGAACCACCCACGAGGAATTTACGCATCGCGATGGCGTCTGGAATCTACAAAACGAGGTCACCAAAGAAAGAACCGCTCAATGTTTCCTCCGAGTCGACGACGAGAGTCTCCAGAGGTTCCACAATCGTGTACGACAAATTCTCATGGCCTCGGGCTCCACGACCTTCACCAAAATCGTCAACAAATGGAACACCGCCCTCATCGGCCTCATGACCTACTTCCGCGAAGCCGTTGTCAACACTCAAGAACTTCTCGATCTTCTCGTCAAGTGCGAAAACAAAATTCAAACGCGTATCAAAATCGGTCTCAATTCTAAAATGCCTTCGAGATTTCCTCCCGTCGTTTTTTACACGCCCAAGGAACTCGGCGGCTTGGGAATGTTGTCGATGGGCCACGTTCTCATTCCGCAGTCGGATTTACGCTGGTCAAAACAAACCGACGTTGGAATAACTCATTTCCGATCGGGAATGAGCCACGACGAGGATCAATTGATTCCCAATCTCTATCGCTACATCCAACCCTGGGAATCAGAGTTCATCGACTCCCAGCGCGTCTGGGCGGAGTACGCTCTCAAAAGGCAAGAAGCGAACGCCCAGAATCGACGATTGACCCTCGAGGACCTCGAGGACAGTTGGGATCGTGGAATCCCTCGGATAAACACTCTTTTCCAAAAAGATCGTCACACCCTGGCCTACGACAAAGGTTGGCGCATAAGAACCGAGTTCAAGCAGTATCAAGTCCTCAAACAAAATCCATTCTGGTGGACCCACCAACGACACGACGGAAAACTCTGGAACTTGAATAATTATCGTACCGACATGATCCAAGCGCTTGGCGGCGTCGAGGGCATCCTCGAGCACACGCTTTTCAAAGGAACTTATTTCCCAACGTGGGAAGGTCTCTTCTGGGAAAAAGCTTCCGGCTTTGAGGAGTCGATGAAGTACAAAAAGCTCACAAACGCCCAGAGATCGGGTTTGAATCAAATTCCAAATCGTCGTTTCACGCTGTGGTGGTCTCCGACCATCAATCGTGCCAACGTCTACGTCGGTTTCCAAGTGCAGCTCGATTTAACCGGAATTTTCATGCACGGAAAAATTCCCACTTTGAAAATATCTCTCATCCAAATATTCCGAGCTCACTTGTGGCAAAAGGTTCACGAATCCATTGTCATGGATCTCTGCCAAGTTTTCGACCAAGAACTCGACGCCCTGGAGATCGAGACGGTCCAGAAGGAAACTATTCATCCGAGAAAATCGTACAAAATGAATTCCTCGTGCGCTGACATTCTGCTCTTCTCCGCGTACAAATGGAACGTTTCCAGGCCCTCGCTGCTCGCCGACTCCAAAGATCTCATGGACAACACGACCACCCAAAAATATTGGATCGACGTACAGCTCCGATGGGGCGATTATGATTCTCACGATATCGAGCGTTACGCTCGAGCCAAATTCTTGGATTACACCACCGACAACATGTCCATTTATCCCTCGCCAACCGGACTCCTCATCGCCATCGATCTTGCTTACAATCTTCACAGCGCTTATGGCAACTGGTTCCCAGGCTGCAAGCCCTTGATCCAACAAGCAATGGCTAAAATCATGAAAGCGAATCCAGCTCTTTACGTGCTACGAGAACGTATAAGAAAAGCTTTGCAATTATATTCGTCCGAGCCCACCGAGCCCTATTTGTCGTCACAAAACTATGGAGAATTGTTCTCCAACCAGATTATTTGGTTCGTGGACGACACGAACGTTTACCGTGTCACGATACACAAAACTTTCGAGGGCAATTTGACCACGAAACCGATAAACGGCGCTATTTTCATCTTCAATCCACGCACCGGACAACTTTTCCTCAAAATCATTCACACCTCGGTGTGGGCCGGACAAAAACGTTTGGGACAGTTGGCCAAATGGAAAACCGCTGAAGAAGTTGCAGCCTTGATCCGATCGCTGCCCGTTGAGGAACAACCGAAACAAATCATCGTCACGAGGAAAGGAATGTTGGATCCTCTCGAAGTGCATCTCCTCGATTTTCCCAACATCGTCATCAAAGGCTCCGAACTCCAGTTGCCCTTCCAGGCTTGCCTCAAAGTCGAAAAGTTCGGGGATTTGATTCTCAAAGCAACCGAACCCCAAATGGTACTTTTCAATCTTTACGACGATTGGCTCAAGACCATTTCCTCGTACACCGCCTTCTCTCGGTTGATCTTGATCCTGAGAGCCCTCCACGTCAACACAGAACGCACCAAAGTCGTTTTAAAACCGGACAGAACGACGATCACCGAACCACATCACATTTGGCCAACCCTCACCGACGACGAATGGATCAAAGTTGAAGTTCAACTCAAAGATTTGATTCTCGCTGACTACGGAAAGAAAAACAACGTCAACGTCGCCTCCCTCACTCAATCCGAAATTCGTGACATTATTTTGGGCATGGAAATCAGCGCGCCCTCTGCTCAACGTCAACAAATCGCTGAAATCGAAAAACAAACCAAGGAACAATCACAACTCACCGCCACCACCACCAGAACCGTCAACAAACACGGCGACGAAATCATCACCGCTACTACTTCGAATTACGAGACTCAAACATTCAGCTCGAAAACCGAATGGCGAGTTCGTGCCATTTCTGCTACTAATCTTCATCTTCGAACTAATCACATTTATGTTTCGTCCGATGATATCAAAGAAACAGGATACACGTATATTTTGCCGAAAAATATACTCAAAAAATTCGTCACCATATCGGATCTTCGAGCTCAGGTAAGAATCGGATTTATCCGGTTATCACAAGCCATACAAATCCCAATTTTTATAAAGTCTTATTTTACCAAATACTTTCAGTATTTTTCATAAAATCTTGAGGAGTTTCGGTACAAGTGACGATATGGAACCATTTTATTCAAATTTCTACAGTACGTTCTTTGACTTACCTTGAATGTGTCCTCCAAGTTTCAAAACGATTGTCTACACCGTTTTCACTAAATTCTCAAATGAAACGTCACTTTTTAACACAGAGACGTGCCTACGCTGTCCCTAAACTTCAGTTATGCGCATGAAACAATACGAAAAAATGTAAAAAAGGTTATAAAAAACTGTCAAAGCACTCAAAATATCATTAAAATTATGCCCACCAGAAAATTAAATAATTCGTCTACATCGTTTATTAATTATTCGATCTTTTGTCAATGAAAACGATCAATTTTTCAGTAATCATGTAATTTTTATACGAAATTTTGTTGTGTCAAGTTAGCCCTTTGCTTGGGAACAATAGAATTTCCCCCCCCTGATTCTTCCTAAAGATAAGCTGAACCATTACATTGTACGACTTGTACCGAAACTCCTTGATACCTAATTATATTAAATAACATTAATATTCAAAAATTTGAAGTTTTTAGTTTAAAAATTTATGATCATTTAATAAATTACGTTTTTATAGATCGCTGGATATCTTTACGGTATCAGTCCACCAGACAATCCTCAAGTAAAAGAAATTCGCTGTATCGTGATGGCTCCTCAATGGGGAACACATCAAACCGTTCATCTCCCTGCATCTTTGCCGAATCATCAATATCTCAAAGAAATGGAACCACTCGGTTGGATTCATACACAACCGAACGAATTGCCGCAGTTGTCACCTCAGGTAACAAAAAATCCCAATTTCCTGCAACATTTCCAATTCTGATGGATTCGTCATTTCATTCTTCTCATTTTTTTTTCCAGGATATTTCCACTCACGCGAGAGTCATGGCAGAAAATTCTGTCTGGGATGGTGAAAAAACTATAGTCATCACTTGCAGTTTTACTCCTGGTTCGTGCTCGTTGACAGCTTACAAACTTACACCCAGGTCAGTAGCACGCTTTTTTATTTCATTAAATCCAACGAAAAAGTGTTTTTATTCATAATGAATTTTTTTTTACCTGCTTTTAATATTTAATTTTTTTTAATTCATTAATAATAATTGATAATTAATAATTTAATCAATGTTTTAATGTTTTGCTTCAATGTTTGATTTGCTTTTGAGAAAATATTTATAGATTTTCTGTCTCAAACTAATTTTCACATTCGTTCAAAAATGTTTAGCATTTCTTGTTTTCTCTGTGCAATCATTTTTCGCTCTCCGAAAAGTATTGCTGGTCAATTGTAAAAATATTTCAGATAAAAATCGTTTTATGACAATTTGCACGATTCTCTACATTTATTTTTATTTCAATTCTGTTTTTACAGTGGTTTCGAATGGGGAAAACAAAACACCGACAAAGGCAACAATCCAAAGGGATATCTTCCGAGTCACTACGAAAAAGTTCAGATGCTTTTGTCCGATCGTTTCCTCGGTTTCTTCATGGTCCCGAGTCAAGGATCGTGGAATTACAACTTTATGGGTCAGTGAACGATTCTTTATTTTTTTTTGTCTCCCCTTTTTCGAATCTTGTCACTTTTTGACTAATTTTTAGGTTGCAATTTGGAGAAAAGCTAATTTAATGGAATTTAATAATTTTCAGGTGTAAGACACGACCCGACGATGAAATACGAGCTGCAACTGGCGAATCCAAAAGAATTTTATCACGAGGTACATCGACCAGCTCATTTCCTTAATTTCTCGAGTCTCGAGGACGCCGACGGTGTAGGCGCAGATCGAGAAGATATGTATGCTTAAAAAGCATATTTAAATCATAATTGTATAAACCTGAAAACAAAAACTTCAACAAAAAGATAAAAAACGAACACTAGGTTTTAGAATTTTTTAAGCCTAGATAACGACGAATGGAAAGTAACTTTAAGGGATGTATAAATGGTTTTGCGAGGTAGACTGTCTGAAAAAGTGAATATATTGTAACACAGAAATGTTCATGATGAATTTACATGTATTGTTTTTGCCAATCAGCAATTTGAACGTGAGGCACAATAAAAATACAGAAAATTACGTTCTTCTGGAGGATTTTTCATTAATTTTGATAAATCAATAAAAATTCGGTAATCGGAGACTTTATTTTCATTCAAAAAATCGATTCGAATGCAAGGCAAAGTTTTTATCAAAAATTTCGAATATCTGTTGAAAATGTCTTCATCAAAAAGATTTTTCTCGAGCTGGACGCTTTTTCGACGTCAAAAAAATGTTAATTTTCACTTGTTTCGAAAAATTCACACCCGAGGCAAACTTACATTTAGAAAATAAATGAAAAATGAATCAAACAAAAAATTGATTTTCAATATTGACGTAAAATCGAAGAAAACTGTGACTGCGACAAAGAAAGTAGCGAATTTCGAGAGTGAAAATGTTTTACCCTGTTCGTCAAATCAGAATAAAAAAGTTTTTCAAATCGCGAAGCGAGTTCCGGTCCCTGGCGGTTAAAAAGTCAGGCAATAAAATAAAAAGACAGTAGAGAGTTTTTTGTTGTCAATTGATTTATTGTGTAATAATACACATTGCATAAGGTAGCCGTGTCCTCTAACGTTTATTTCATTCGAAAGTATAATTGAATAATATCGTAGTTAAATAAAGAGTCTAAGGATAATGCACAAACAAGATAATTCGAAAAAAAGGGTGTTGGTTGATGACATCAAGATTTCAATGGTTACAAGCGCGTTGTTGGAGGGCGTAGCTCCGATTGTTTTATTTCTTTATGATTTATCTACAGAATTAACAAATATCTACCGAATAGAGTAAAAAATTCGGTGTTGTAATTTCTTCAGAGGTGGTGAAGTGTCTATTCGAAGGTCGAGAACGTGTTCGTTCGAATATCGGAGTAAAAATCGATAACAAGGAACGGTGCAATTATCATAAATCCAAACATTATTACTCCGAATAAATATAAAACACAAGAATTGCTATCGAAAATATTGTCCCTACGAATAATCGTTAGAAACATTGTTTCCTAAATCGTATCTAGTCGATGGACAAATATCGTATTAAAAAAAAAGAAAGAAAACACGATAAAGAAACATGATGTGCAAACATTACGCGTTACTTGCCGGCTACAGCATCAAGAATCTTGAAAATTTCGCCGAGGCGTGTACAAAAGTGAGCGAGAAAACTAAGAATGAAATTCCATCGGAACTTTGGACGGAAAATCGTGAAATTTTCCAAGTGAAAGTGTTGTGGGTGTGCGTATCCTGGTAATTCTTTTATTTCCTACTCTATTCCCGGAGGCATAAAAGTTCATTTCGGCTTTTTTTGCCACGAAAATTCACATCGTAATAGAAATCAACGAAATTTATTTGATTTAGTCACTTCCTTGATTGCTTAGAAATTCCAGACAGAATTCTAAAGGAAATAGAGAAACTTTAGAAATCGTGGAAAGATTAATCGTTCTTTTTTGCTGAATCAAACTTGAATATCATTTCGTATCGAATCTAGGACATTTTTTTAGTGTTTGGAAAGTTTTTTAATGAAAAATGGCGACTGTACGAACAATGAACTAGGAGGCGATGAATTTTGGTAGTGATTCAGCCGATTATTGCTTGCTCGATGTGCATTTTAGTAATATCTCGTTAAATATTTAGCGAGGAGGCTAACGTTCGCAAGAAGCGAATTTTTTCAATATTTCGTGTGGTGTGAATTATCGGAGTTATTAACTGGTTGGAGGCGGCGGGGGTGGAGGTTGAGCCAAAAGCGTTGGCAGACTGTTGAGATCGATGCCAGGGGGTGCGGGAGCTTGTTGCTGAGGAGGAGGTGGAACTGGGGCCGCCGGCCAGCCGCCCATATGTTGAGGTTGCCATCCGGGATAACCCGGAGGTGGAGCGGTGCCTGGGGGCGGTGGTCTCATCGGGGTTTGTTGACCCTGTTGCCAGGGAGGAATTCCCATGCCCGGAGGCGGTATTTGCGTCGGTGGCATTTGTCCAGGAGGTGGTATTTGTCCGGGTGGAGGTGGTTGATTGTTTCCCGTCATCCAGGGCATCAAAGGTGGTATATTCGGCTGCGACGTCGATCCCGGGGGCGGCGGGGGTGGCTGCATTACACCAGGTGGTGGTGGCATGCTCACTGGCTGCTGTTGCCATTGCATATTCATACCGTTCATGTTATTCACTTCACCCTGACTCCAAGGCGGTGGAGCCATACCTGGCGGTGGCATCATTGGACCTCCTTGCATCATTTGTGGTGGTGGATGCGCCGGAGCTGCCATCAGGGCACGGGGAGCCTGTTGTCTGTAAAAAAAAAAAAACCCAGGAAACGGTTAAAATTTATATTTTGCTTTTTTTAATTGTTGCATTCATTAGATCGGGGCATGTGGAGCCTGTTGTCTGCAAAATTAACCTCCGAAAACGTAAAAATTGATGTTTACTTTTTTAAATTGTTTCATTAATTACATTAGGGCACGGGGAGCCTGTTGTCTGTGGAAATCATCCCCGAAATGGTAAAAGTTAATAGTTTACTGTTTTTAATTGTTTTATTAATTATATGAGGGCTTGAGGAGCCTGTTGTTTGCAAAAATAACTCCCTAAATGGTGAAAATAAATATTCCACTATTTTTCATTGTTCTGACTTCTGTGTATACTGTAAATTTTACAATCCTTTTTGTTCATAAAGAGTACGCGATTTACATAGAAAAACTTATTGAAGAAAAACGAATTTTGAAGTTTTTCTTTGCTGTTTTTGAAGAACTGTTTTTCGAAATTCTTTTTTTGTACTTCGATTTCATGAATGTTCTGGATTTTCATATTCAGCACATTTTTATTTCACTTACCGGTCAAATAGACCCGGATAATTAGTATTTGAGTTGTGTCTCGATTGACCGCTCTTGGATCTGTCGGGAGGAGGTCCTTCGCCCAATTCAGCCATTAACGACATGTATTCCTCGTCTATTTTCGCTTTGTCGCCTCCAGGTCCAGCTCCACCTCCTCCAGCAGCTGCTGGTCCACCCTGGCCTGGACGTTTTGACCTACAATCCCTCGCTATGTGTCCAGCCCCGCCACAACTCGAGCAGACGATGTTGTTGGTCACGTTCGGTTTGTCCGGACACTAAAAATCGTGATAACAAAAAAAAATAAGCTTTCAATTTTTTCTATGCGTATTTTTTCTTTTTTCGGAGTTAAATAAGTTTTTCTTAGCGCTGATTTGATGTTTTTTGCAGATTCAGGACAAGAATATCGGTCAAAAGTTCTTGGAATCTTGGAAACTCACAGATTTTATGTTTACAAACGTTTTTTTACGATTTTTCAAGCTTCAGGCATGGCAAACAATAATTTTCGTGACGCATTTCAACGAAATTCCAGTATCGGCGATAAAGGACACTCATTTATTCAGATTTAAAATTCATACCAGCCAAGACTTGTGATCCGATGCTCCACAATTCGTGCATCGCGGTCCGTCGTTTTCTCGCAACGTTCCGTTCAACAGAGCTAATTCCCGCAATTGATTGCGTCTCAAATCGTTTTGACCCTCTGGAACTTCGACACCTTGACGAATTATTTCATGAATCTGTGGAATGAATTATTATTATTTTTCGAATGTTTCCAATTATATTTCTACAGGTCGATAAATAAATTTTAGACATTTTTTACAGCTAATACTTTTAGATTTAAAAAAAATAATAATTTCAATACATAGACTTTTTTTTTATTATCAAAACGTACCCTCTCAACCGCTTTTTTGACAGCCTCCAAATTATTCGCTGTAATATATGCATGCAACGGTTCATCCTCGCCAGGCAAAGGTTGTCCATCTTTTCTACCGACTTTGCCTTCCTTGACCGAGCCTTTGCCACGAATTATGATTTTCGCTCCAGTTTCTTTTTCCATTGCTGCTCAGAAATAAACGATTGTCAGTTTCAAGCAATCCTTAACCTTTGAAAACATGACGTCGGTACAAATTTACTTACATTTCAACGTATTACCACGCGGTCCGATGAGTAACCCAACAAAATTAATATCTGGATGCTCTTCTTGTGGAATCATGACTTTATCGTGTACGCGAATAATTGGCGGCCTAAAAATGGTTAAAAAAAGAAATGAAAAAAATCCAAACGTACAGCAATTTTTAAAAGAAATTATTAGAATTTTTCGAGTCGTTTTTTTTTCAAAGATTTGATTGAAATTTAATCATATTTCCTATTAAATATTTTTTTTTCACTTTATAAAACAAAAATATTATTATTTAATCGTTTTTGCTTTCTGTTCAATAGAAAAAGACTTTTTCTTCGTTTTTTTCCCAGACTTGAAATTATTCCGATCGTTTTTGGCCAAGATTTAAAATAATAATAAAAACTTACTTGTAATCCGGAGGTGGTTTGAATTCAGGATTAATTTTCATGATCTTCTGAATAAGATTGTGACGTTCTTCCTCGAGTTTGCGTCTGGTGCGATATTCACGTGTGTTCAATCTTTTGCCATCGCTACTGTAAATCGGCTCAGGTGACGGAGATCTGAACAAACAAAAATAAGAAGGATCTGACGAGAGCGTTGCTTGCACGAAGATGTTGTGTGTTTATAGCGTACAAGCGACCTGATCCCTAAAGATATATTATTTTTTTTTTTTCTGGGTTTGTTTTATTCGTGTATTTAGAACGATTAAACATTGAAAAAAAGAAAAAATATATAATAATTAGAAAAAAAAAACTGCTAACCGTAACTCGAGGAAGATAATGAATAAAAAAGAATCTTTTCATCATTATAAATAGACAAAACATTGGGTTTTTCGTGTATAAATACAGAATAATGAAAGAAAAGATCGATAGATAATAAAAGGGAAATAATAAAAAAACGTTAATCTCGAAAAAGTCGGGCTGCTGTGAAAGAATGCTGTGTACAACTGAACGTTCGTAAAAAATAATCTATTAAGGTACATATTCGTTAAAAAAAAAGAAAAAGAAAAAGAAGGAAAAAATCATTCGTAGACCGCACGTTTTCGCGTAACGGCAGATACATTGGTACGATGTCAGCTGCTAAGATAAATCCTGTGATTATTAGGAAGTAATAGTTATCGTTTAATTAGTCATTATTCGATAATTCCTTCGATCAATATGATTAATGAAACAATTTTAATTCGAACAAAAACAACAGGATACGATATCAACAGGTTGCGAAGACTAAAACAAAAAGGTTGTAATAGTTATTATTAAACGTTTGCAAAAACCTATAAATGGAATTCATTAAGATAACAAAAGTACGGTTACTTATTAAACGTAATTAGATTCATTTGTTCGAGTTGTACCTGAAACGTAATTGAACGTGAATTTTCTTTCATTTGTTTCAAAAAAATTTCCATTATATTTCCTGCAATTTACTCGTTATAAATAGATTAGTCAACGAATCACGTGTTCTTTTTTGTTGTTGTTGTTTCTTTTGCTTCTGTGCTTGTCTTTTTTCGTTCTCGTCAAATTATTCAACATAACGATACGCTGCCCATCAGCGATAACGATCGTTATCACTGCTGCGGGGCATTTTTTCATATCGATATGCCGTGCAAATCACAGCAGCTCAGGACTTGCCGATTTTTATCTTATTTCTACTCAAACACACACACGCAACACCCCCCTCAACAATCACACTTTTTTCTTCCTTCGGGACAATCCGTTTAATGGATTTTCAATTGTGCGATGAATGCAGATTTGACTAGAAAAGTTCTCTATCAAATCAACAATTTTTTGATCCAATCAATCAATTGGTCTGCTAATTCGTAGCTTTTTTTAACAAATTAGTTGATTTATCTGATTGTTATGATATTTTCATGAAAAGGGGCTCCTATTGAGACAAATTTTGGGAAGAAAAAACAAATGTTCTTGTTTGTGCCGAAATAGATTTCTAGCCTAAGGAATAATAGCTGAGCGACGTTTTCGTTCAAAGATAAAAAACAAATATAAATGTTTGACATAAAAATAATGATAAAAAGATTGAGAAAAAAGAGAGATTGATTAGGGCAAACCAATATCATGAAAAATTCATCTTCCGCGACGTGTGTGAGGCTCGATTTTTGTTGAAGTATTATATTCGATTTTGGAAGACAGTGGATTCTCCACCGTATTATCGGGCTGCATTTATTCAGCGGCCCTTTTTTAACGTGGCAATTTATTTGAATTGGGTTTTTGCTTTTTTTTTCTGGTTTTTTTTTTTTTTTTTTAATGCCCCGAATCCGCCACGTAGACCAGCCAGTATCGATCCAAAACGTCGATATATTTGTAGTTACGGATACGTTCATGTTTTGTGATACGTAATGTTTTCTCTCAAACCTTTCCTCAGGGTTAAGCGGTATCCCAAGATCTCCCGTGCGTAGTTTCCTGCTGATTTCCTCAATCTGCAGCTGAACTGTAAACCAACGGGTTAGAGGGGGCGGAAACCCCAACAGTTAGACATTTTCGATTTTTTTACATCTCTACAGTGGATTTATACATTTTTCGTTATGTATGCTTTTGCCGTTTCCTTTTTCTTATTAAAAACACGAGGAGGGATGAAAATGGTTATAACTTTTTCGTATTTTTTTTTTTCAAATATTCTCCTTTCAATATTTTTCTTTTTTCTTTTCTTTTTCATTCGTCTCGTTAATTCGTACAAATTCGCAAAGTGGATACAGAATTATTTGCTACTGGTTTATCTTCAAATATTCCCTCGTTTCCATTTTATTTAAAACATTAATAATCGCTACGTTGGACGAACCAGTTGTCAAATAATTCGGCATACTCACAGATCGAGAAAACACCATCTCTTACCTCGCCCAATTGCCAAAGTTTGATCAATTATTTTATCTCTTAATCTGCATTCTCGTATCTTTAACTTTGTTTTTGTTATTTTTTGTTTTTTCTCGTATTTAATTTTTATTATTTTTTTCTTCTTTTCATACTTACTCTCTCATTAAGTCATCTACTCTACCAATTGTGTTTCAACGAATTCACACGCGGAAACAAAAACAGATAAACTTTTGAGACATTTTCCTGGCCACACGTATCGACTTTGCTTCATATTTATGCTTCATTTTTTAACACGAATGTTTATTGTTTTATATATATTCATACGTTTATACACATTTCCGACATTTTTTTCAAATACGATCCGACGCTTTATACTTACAAAGATACGCTCTTTCCTGATCCGGCGTCAGGTTCGTCGGCAACACCGTCGGCATTCCCGGAATGAACGTTTTGTCATGCTCGTTTCCTCCCCATCTTGTCTTCCTTCTTTTTCGTCGTTCTTCCTTCGATTCTTTATCCAGCTTCCCATCTGAAAGTCCTTTTGGTAAAAAAATACGATTTTTATAAATTTGACTCAATTCCAATCGACGATTCGATGGTTGAACTTTTGTTAGCAATTCTTGGAATAATTCATTTCATTTTTTACCACTCGCTTGGTAGAAAAACGAATAAAACGAAAGAAAATAATAATTCATTCGTTTGGTAGAGACAAATTTTGTGGTCGAAAGGGATAAAAATTCTTGGCAGATAAATAACGATCGTAAATAATAAAAACATTTTTTAGTCGATTTTTTACTTGTAATATTACGAAATACATAAAAATATGCAAATTAGTTAAGAAAAGAAAAAAACTTGAGTACAAAAATCAAATTGAGATAATTAATTGAAAAAATATATTTTGTTGAAAAAGTGTAGGTGAAAATATGGCGAAATTTGATTGAATTGGATTGGCAAACTAGACTTTGAACATGTGATGCCGAAATGCATGACGCGTTAGAGACGGAAACACAAGTTCGTCGGCGTTAGCGTTGATCGATCGAAAAGTGGAATAAATGAAAAAAAAAAGAAAAACATGGTATCGTGTGGAAAAGACAAAATCGGCAGGAAAGGGGGGATAAAAACGTGGAAATGAAGAGTAAAAAAATCTCACCATCGGAATCGCGTTTTCGTCCAGGGGGTGTCGATGGCGATACGGAATTGAGAGGTGTACCATTCGCGATAGCAGCAGACACGGCAGCAGCTGCGGCTGCGGCGGCCGCCGCTGCAGCATTTGCGCTAACCGCGTTTTGTGCATTTTGCAAATAGCTCGGATTCAACAAGGACGTGAAATTCCTCGATTGATTCATCGTGAATTATTTTTAACAGGAGAATTCACGAAAGAAGCCAGTAAATACGGCTTCGCTTACACGGCCTTATGAAGAAGAAATAACTCGTCGATAGAACGGAGCAAAACGCCTTTTACGCAAGTTCCGTGCTCGCACAATTCACACACGCGAAGGTGAATCAACACACACGCAGCACCGATACACGAACACAACAGTACTAGAGATGGGCGATAATAATCGATTTTCATATAATCGATTATTTTCATAGTAAAAATCGATTATTTTCAGCGATTGTTGGTTTCCCGATTAATCGATTTTT
>JACEOJ010000087.1:486264-550600 GCA_013761285.1 Campoletis sonorensis
ATGAGATTGGAAGTTTTTTATCCAGAGTCGCGGTACCGACTCGTTGTTCAGAAAGGAAAATAAAAAATGAATGCATGTATGTAATTATTGTACCTTTTTTCTTATTCTGTTATACTTTTTAATTAATAAAATCCTCTGGTGATATGCTGTGCTTATAAATTAATTATTTTTTGTGTCACCGCATCATTAAAACTAATTCAAAAAATAACGTTCAAATTTATATTGCAGATAACGATTTATAACTTCTGGTGCCCTGCTGGATGAGCAACTGGATTTTTTTCCAAATTTTTCAGGAACTTTGTTAATTATTGAAAAATCGATTAAATATATCAATTTTGGATTAAAAAATATATCTTGCGGCGTTTTTTTTAACTTTAGGTGAAAAAGTTGTGGATCAAATTCATTTTTTTGTGTATAATCAAGCCTTTTTGAAAAAATCGATTAATCGATTATTTTTCGATTTTTTTCTTGAAAAATCGATTTTCAGTTATCGATTGTTGGTATAATCGATTATTTGAAAATCGATTTTTTTTTTAATATCGCCCATCTCTATTGTGCTTGCGCGCTGTTGTCGTTCCACGTGTACCAACATCACCAACATTTACCATCATTTTACATATATATATATATGCTTTTTAATACTTTCCCTTGCACATCGCCGCGCCGTGACATCGCCAAATACTTTCTATTTAGTACATATTTACTTCTTAACTATTTTGACGATCAAGTACGCATCGTCTTATGAGATTTTTCCAACAATGCCCTGTTTGGGGATTGAGGGGAAAAAAAATGACGTCGCGGGCGGAGAAAAACCGTGACGTATCGTCATCGCTTTTCAAACGAACGCGACAAGCGTGTACGTAGTCGCACCGGCTCTTTCAACGCGACACGTAACACGCATTGCTTTTTCTCTCTCCCTTTGCCATTCAATAGCAACAATAACATATATTGTAAGTGAATGAAATAAAATGTTGACTATTTTTGTTCTAAATGATGAAATTGTCACGTGAAATCAATCATAAGTGGAGCTACTAGTTTTTTTTAATTCCCCATCAGTACGATGATCGTAAGAGCATTTTTGAGACGTAAGTCGATTTTGTTCGGGCGCATCAGTCACATTTCTCGAATAGAAAATGCTGCGTTCTCCCTCGACACGAGCCAGACTCGTCATGACTCTCCAACGGATGATTGGAAAACAGAATTAACCGCAACAATGACAGTTATTCCGGATTTTATTACCCCTCAAGAAGAAGATTCAATCCTTCAGGAGGTTGAACCGTACATGAAACGCTTGCGGTACGAGTTTTCTCATTGGGACGGTGTTAGTACCTTTTATCCCGGATTAAAATTATGGTATTTCGGCACCCCTAGCGCATTTGTATTATATCCTAATTATCCTAATAAGTTCTTCGATGACCCCCGCAGGGTCAAAAACCCCAACCATAAATATGAGTCTTCGCATTTTCATTATATCCTAATTATCCTAATAAGTTCTTCGATGACCCCCGCAGGTCAACAACCCCAACCGTAAATATGAGTCTTCAATGACGAAATGAATTATTGCCGACCAAAGGTTTTTTTTTTCAAAACTTTATTAACGAATATCACCTGCAGATTTTTTTCTCCAATTTTTTATAACGGAATCGATGTTTCTGTCATAAAATAAGTTTTCCTAACCTGAAAAATTCGGTTTTTCTTTTCGCTCCACACTCAACTGTTTCGAATGTCAAAAAAATCACAGTGCGAATGAAAAAAATTGTAAATATCATGTTTTTTTCTGTCAACTGATGACAAAACAATCAAATCACTCGTTTCACAATCTTGATACGATATTTTGAAAGATAAAATGAAGTTGTCAAAATACATCGAAACTGTTACAATTCCAAGTAAATTGAAAAATGACGTCATAAATATTTGTTCTCCCATCAATTCCAACGTAATCTACAAAAACAGAATTCGAATCCTTACTAATCGATAAAATAAATAAATAATAAATAATAAATGAATAATAAATAAATCGATAAAGATTAAAAATCGCAACGATTAAATGCAAGCAAAAATGTATGGAATAAATTTTAAAAAAAGTAAAAACGTTGATACAATAAAATATTCCGGGCCTACAACTTAGTGGCAGATTTTTTCCAACAAATTCCATTCGCAGGCGATTCATGGTTACCGAGAGACCGAAAGAGGCAAATGGAACGAGGAAAACAGCAAAATAATAGAAAGAATAAGAGCGAAAGCATTTCCGCCAGGAACTCCCCAATTGGGTTTGGTTCATGTGTTGGATCTGGCGGAAGAAGGTGTAATAAAGCCTCACGTTGACAGCGTCAGAGTAAGGAAATTTCCCTGTTTTCCAAGATGACTGAAAAGTCATTATTCGTTTTAACGAGTAAAAAAAATGCATTTTCTAGTTTTGCGGTGACGTTATCGCCGGAATTAGTTTGTTGACCGACTGCGTCATGCGGCTCACCCTGGTCGGCAAGGAGAAGGAAATTGCTCAGGACTTTTTCCTGCCGAGGAGATCTCTGTACATAATGAGGTTTGATTCTCCTCAATATTTCAGTCAATTTGATATTTTTCTTTTTTTTTACGCACTACTTTGCTATGATTTAAAAAAATTATTGATTTGGGCTGACAGAAGAAAAAAGAAAAACCAAAATTTGTCAAATGAAATATTGAATGAATAAAATAAACAAAAAGCGAACAGAATTGATGAAATATTTGAAAAAAAAAAACATTGGGGGGGAATCTTATCGATTTTTGACTAGTAATCGATTTGTGGATAATTAAAGGATTAAATAATTGAAAAAAGAAAGATTTTATGACGAGATTTTATGAAAAAAAAAAAAAAAAAAATCAAAAGTCAAAATGAAAAATGAAAAAATCACGTGACCAAAATTTCGAAATATTTTCTTACAGCGGCGCAGCGCGGCAAAAGTACAATCACGAGATACTGGGCAACGAAAATTCGATCTACAATGGTAAAAAAGTTATAAAAGGGCGTCGGATTTCTGTGATTTGTAGAAGCGAACCTGAGCCACCGACAGAATAAAGTTTTGCCTCTACAATTGCCTGTTGAAATTAAACAAAAAAAAGAAGAAAAAAAAATGTAATTATGTACATGAATATGTATTAAAAAAATTAGTGTAAATAGCCACGAAGAGAAGGATCAATTAAAAGGAAGAAAGAAAAAAAGGCAAACAACGATTATTCTTCCACGCATCAATTTATTCGCATAGCATATGGCGAATAAAACATTATTTATTATACACGCAACTTCGCTGGTAAATATCGTCGGAAAATTATTCACGATTCGTGATTGAAAAAAGAACATTCTCTCCCTCGTCCTCTCAATTTTGATTCAAGATTGTGTTAAAAAAATCGTGACGCAGATGATTTTGTTCGAAAGAAGAAAAAGATTTTCAATGGGTTTCGGTTTTTAAATGTTTTTTAAGAATGTTTATATTTTAATGTAGCGAAATTATGAAAAACTTGGAAAACCGTCGATATTTATTGGTCAAAAAACAGTTCAATGCGTCGCGAGTTTTCTTTAAAATGAATATCGACGCATCGGGAGAGGAGAGCGAGAGAAAAATCTCCATTTTACGATAATGATCGATCTTTCGAACTTACGATTACTCGCGTGACTCGAAATTCACCAAAAACATTCATTTTTCTCGTTATATGGAAGTTTTTCGGCTTCGTCAGAACCGTGTACGATTTTTCAGACAAAACGTTACTGAGCAACTCGGAAAAACCGGATGACTGAAGACATTCGGTAAAAAAACAAAAAAAAATGTTTTTTCGTTCGTTTCTGCTAAGAAATATCGATAAGTTTTTCGAATATTCACATCGGTGGACACGATTTCGCACGGAATTTGAGGGAAATAATAGCGTAGCTGGATCGACAATGAATCGCGGGTTTAAAAAAGTGGTCAAAATAAAAGAAACGCAACTTTAACGACAATTGAAAGCCCGGATTTTCTCGCAGGTTCATAAAATCGTGTTTCTTAAAATATTTACAAGTTTTCGATCAGCAAACTCGGTGAAAAATCGTGCCAACGTTTCGAGCGAGCGGGAAATCGATTTTCCAAAGTCCGCGAAAATCTTTGGTCATTATTTATTGAAATTTGAAGCACAAAACTGTTCTCCAAAAACTTGGTCTTTTTTTCATTTTTTTTTTTTAGTCTTGGACTCGATTAAAATAATGGAACAAAGTTCCAACTTGGATTTATCACAGACGCCAAAATGAATACAGAGGAAAATCGTTTCGCGCGTCTCGTTTCAGTTTTTTCGAGGAATATTCAAAAAACGAAAGGAAAAACGAGGGCCTCAGATTTTTTTGGTTTTTTTTCTTTTTTTGAAAGTCTGTCTGCTCTTTATCGTTTGTTTTTTCTTCTGAAAATCGTTAGAACAATCGGTATTTATATTCTAGATTTATTCTTGATGATTGAAAAGAATTTGAGGAGAAAATTTAGGCGAAACTATTGTTCAACAGAATTTCCATCGATTGCCGCACTCGTTGCAGAGCACGAACGTCGTCATCGGCTCGTCGGCCGATCGCGTTTGTATTTGATTGTAAGTACAATTTCGCTTTTTGCACTTTCCGCACTTGAGCAAATCCGTCTTCGTGCCTTGAACGGTCGCGAGCTGCGCGTCGTTTATCGCCTCCTTTTCAAATCTGTCCCGCAACTGCTTTATTTCGTCACTCGCCATCTCTTCCGCCGTCATTACCGCCAACCTCGATGGCGTTATCGCACCCACGATAAAATTCGTTCTCAATGTTGGATTTTTTGCGTCTCGAAGATTTGCCACTCGACTGCGCACCTGCGTGACAAACAGTTTAAATATTTCTAGTAGGTTTACAACTTGGACATTTTTTACAGTTTTTTCAAAACGTCTTTTCAACTATTTTCTTCTCGAAATTTCAAGCAATTGAGTTTTTTTGACGGCTTTTGTCATTTATTTACGGAGAAAATTCTGTTACAAATCTGAAGAATTTATCAAGTTGTAATCTTTAAAAATGAAGACGATACTTTTGGAGGAGCAACGAAGATTTAAAGAAACACTAAAAGCTTGAGATAAACGCTTTTTGCAGAATGACTTTACGATCGTAAACCATTACGACAGAATTCAAAGTTTTTATAAAATTCGCCAACAGAGAATTAAGAGAAAAAATTGTGAAGATATTTAGAGAAACGAAAATCAAGAACGATTTTAACTATTGAAAAAATCTATTGAAAGAACTATTTTTAACTATTAAAGAACTATTTTAACTATTGAAAGAACTATTGAAAAAATTTCACTACTTTTTATATTTATTTTTCAGTAAAATCGAGGAAAAAAACCATTTTTGAAATAGTTTTTTGTACCAACCCGATTTTTGTATCTATTGTCTGTATTTTTGAATTCAGCAAAAATTGCTTCCTCCAATTCCTCAGCCAATTCTTCGGGACTGGCGCACCCTTCGATGGTCGTCCCATCGACACCCAACGCCGAGGCTAAAAGTTCACGACACTTTAGTCTGACGGCGTCGGTCGTCGTGGCAGCCGGGAACGAAGATTGTTTTTTTTGACCGTCTTTTCCAGACTTCTCATCCTTCATTTTAACATCCTGTCCATCCGTCGAGTCTTTGTCTTTCTTCGAGTCTCCGTCCTCTTTGTTTCTCTCGTTTCTCTCCTCCTTCTTTTTCGAACTGCTCGCCGAACCGGAGTCTTTTCCATCTTTGTTCGATCCTGCCGATTGAACGTCTCATTTTTGGGAAATCATTTTCAAAGTCGCGAATGGTATCCAAGGTTTCGACGATTCAACGTCAAATTTTACAAAAAATTAAGAATTTATTTGATGTTTTTCATTTTTTGACATAGAAAATCTCTTATTAATTTTTTGACACAATACGACGATTGTGAGAGAGTTTTTATTCAAGATCATCGTTGACCAAACAAAATGAACAACAATAAATATAAAAAACTGTTGAGCGGCAAGGGAACTAATTAAAAAATGAAGGAAACAGATTGGAAACTGGAGATAAAAGGACTGAAGTTTTTTAGTTTATGAAGTTGTGATTTTAAGAGAATGTTGTAAACAGAATGAAAGTTTTGACATAAATGTCAAAAAAACGAAATTTTACGAAATTTACGAAATTTTTACGAAATTTTAAATCTTACCGGACAAAAATTTTTTCCAATTTTTAATCAAGCTTTTGGCAAGCGAAATGACTTCTTCGTCGGTGGTAGTTTTGCGAAATGCGTTGACAGTCGCTCCTATTCTGGTTTTGGTGAGAAGTTCCAGATCGACGGGCAATTTTTGTAGAACTTTGAGCAGTTCCAAAGCTTGTTCCTGACCCTGTGCATTATTGAATTTGTTTTTCACGGAAAATCAGATTTTTGGGAGGACATTGAAGTAAATTATGAGATTATCTCGAAATTCAGTATAAAAAAGTTCGTTTTGAGTAATTTTTCAAAATTTATAATAATAAGAAAAATTGCGGAGAAAGGCCGAACTAAATAAACAAGTTGGATTGAAAACAAATGGCCCCGCGCGCCGGCGACCACCGAAAACGACGTTTTTTTTGTTTGCTACGATGTATTATTTGCTCGAATTGTTTATGATCGAATTTGGAATGTAAATAAAAAAAAGATACGAATGAATTTATGAATTACCACAGCTCGCTAGATCCTCGCAAAAATGTCGCCAAAACATCGGAGTACGCTGAATTTAGAATTAGCGGCGCGGCACGAGATCTCGCGTGTGTATTATTATATGTGCGTGCGGCTTTTTCGTTCTCGCGGTTTCGGCGTCTAGCGCGCGGTCATTACACCAAATGCCCCGCTTATTTCGCTACTAAACTGCGCTGCTCTCTTAATTTTACTCACTCACTCACCGTCCCGTCGCCGCTCGACATTTTACTCAGCTTCTTCTGGATTCTCATTATTTCCTCTTCGGCAGTCATCGCTAACTTCTTCTTCTACTAAGTCAATTTTTCACACAATTTTTACACTAAAATGCTCTCTCCCTCGTATATCATTGACCGACGCAACAAAAACCACTAAAAACCTTGCTTTTGCTCACTATCGGCGGCTACCTCTTTTTGACTGAAGCGCCCCTGTGGCAGCCCGCCAAAATAAACGCCTTCGCAGGTCTACCACATTCACAGCTGCTTGGCGGGAGACTCAGCTCAGAAAGTCAATAAATGTACGAGAGGTTCGATCTCTTCTCATGCGTTCGATTCATTCCAAGTTTAATTCTTTCAAATTCGTATGAATCTTCGTAACTCTCACACTCAACTGTGAATAAAATTTGAGTAAGTTTGACCGTTTAGAAATCGAGTTAGTTGTAAATTATCGTCTTTTTTCGTAACTTCCCATAACACCTCGAAATCTCATCAATTTCTTTGCATAAATAATAGTTAACAAATTATTGATAAACTTCGAGGGTTTTTGCTATTTTTTAAATCTTTGAACATCATGAAAGAATTTTTTTCAACGAAAAATAGCAACTTCAACTTGTACGACGCCTCGTCGACGAGGGCGAGAAATTATTGACACTCTTTCAAGTGTTATTCTTATCTGACTCAAATACAAAAAATTACATTTATCCCGATAACACGATCTTTTATTATATCCAGAATAACGAAAATATGTTAAATCCAGTTTCCCTGGAGCAGTGAAATATGAATAAAAATTACAACTTGGAAAAAGAAGCTTTCAGTTGACAGATAAAATCGAAAAAATTATTCTCAATGTTTTCAGCTCAACACGTAAACTTTCGAACTGTCAAAATTTTGTTCTACAACTTTCTAATAATATTTTTGAACAAATACTAATAAATATTGCATTTGAATGACGTTCCATCTTGACATAATTACGAAACAGACAAAGACTTTTGTTCTGTTTCTAAAAAATTCAAGGGATGTAGGAAAATTCGAAGAAAGGATTTAACGGTTTTTCGTGTAAAGGGGGGCGGGAGTGCGGAGCTTTTTCCCCCGTTATTGGTAAACACAAATAGAGAATTCATTGTTTCGAACGACTGACGTAGGAATTAGATTTTTAATGCCACAAATCATTGAGTTTTACGTACAAACATGAAAATCACCTCGCATTTAATGAAAATTCGGGATCGTCTGATTGGTGTATAGTGTGCAAAGTATATTTCAAAAAGTCCTTTTCATTTTTCTTCGATACATAAAAAAAAAAAAAAAAATTAATACATGCATCCGTATCTTAAGAACATGCGTTTGTATATATTCAATCGTACGATTTGTGTGATAAATATATCGTCACTAATAAAAATATGATGAAACTTGAAGCTATTTCGAGCTTTTCAAATTTCTTTTTCCTTCCTTAACCTCTTAATCTCCTGTCAAATACATTTTTAGCCAGCATGAGAGTGCATTTTTCCATTTAATTAATATCGTTACGTAGAAATCGTTGAAAAAAATTGGTTTTACAATCCGATGATTCAAAATGATTTAGCACCAGAATAATAAGAAGCTAATCATTTTTTTAAGCAATTTAATGAAAAAAGGACGAAAAAAAAACTCGAAATTAAAACGCCCAATAAATAGCTGCCTTCATCGTCTCTTTTTGAATAGTTTTTCGAATACACACACACGCACGCACTTACACTCACGCAAACATACACACACACGCGCACACACACACAGAAATCTTAGGAAAATAGACAAGCGTTATGTGTTATACAAATTTACTGATAATTCGCGTTGTATTCGAGCACATATACATATATCTATAATATTTTTTAAAATCCTTCAATAGATTTACTTATTCTTTTTCTTTCGTACATGTTAAATGTAAGGTGTGTGTGGGCTCTTTGAATTATTTCACAACGCTCTTATTTCTCGTTATTTTCATTGTTTTCTTTGTGCTACAGCAAAATTGACATTATTTTAAACGCTGCGAGAACATTCTTCTGTAACGTAGCTCCTCTGTTTCATTTTTTCGTTTTTTTTTTTTAATAGTCTGTCACTCGATAATTGTAGATAAAAAATTGATGGTTTTAAAAAGCGCTAAAAATTGGAATATTAAATAAAATAACGATCGACACTTTTTTCGGCACGAATTGTACGAAAATCAAAAGCAGATTCATAGTGACTAGAATATTTCACAATTCACTCATTCACTGTTGAATCACGTTGTAAATTAGTAACTTAGTTTATTTTTTTAAAAAAATTATTAAAAATCGTAATATTAATGAAAAAAAAAAAAAAAAAAATCGTTAAAAAGACGAAGAATTATAATAAAAATGCGATGAGTACGTAACTTTGGTTTGTAGCGCTGTAAATGCTTTTGACGAAGGTACTCAACGCACGTTTGAAATATACATAGCAATTCCTTCTTTTTTTTCTCGTATTATTATTTTTTTTTTGTTCGTTTTTGTTGTTTCGTTTGATTATCTGCAAATTCTCGATATATTAGGACCTTAGTTAGTTTTTTTTTTAAACTTTTTAGTTCTCGTTTTGCTTTTTTTTTCATCTTTTCATATAAATTCGATGTTTCATGACTCAATAACTTATAATAGCTTTCGAAAACGCATTATTTTTGTTGTTTCTCCTGCAAACAAAAACGGAGATATCGTTCGTTCGATCTGACACTGACACTCGAGGCCTGGAAACAACGTCGTCGTATTTTTCGAACAAATGTACTACTTAAAATCTACAAATGTCAAAAATACACGTACATGCGTCCGATTGTTTGTGTATGTGTATAAAATGATTCTTAATTGTAATAAAAAGAAGAAAAAAACCAAAAAAAAGCACGATCAAATCGTTATTGTTTCGCTGTATAAATCTCGATTCCTCAAATCCTTCAAATCTTCGAAATTCTCCATCGCTCGAGATTCTAAATGAAGAAAGTTACAAAAACTCGTGTATTTCAATAATTGTGCACTTTTTAAGTTTCGAGAAGAGCACCGAATTTCGTTCGTAGCAAGAGCAAAAACTTTGGACCATCGAAAGAGAGAAAACCAACAAAATTAAAATAGTCTTCAAATTCCAATCAAATACGAGCATTCAAAAAAAAAAAATAATAATAATCAACTACGATTTTAGTAGAGAGCATTTTAAACAATATTTGTCCTTCGTGCTAACGAGTCGTCAATCTGTGTTGAGCTTATCTGTGAGATCAGATGATAAATATTTTTCTTTCTTTTTTTTCTTTTTTCTTTCAAGATTTTAAGTTTTTAAATAAAAACTACGGACCAAGATCAGATTCGTTATAACGTGGAGCCTGGTGTACATTTTTTTTTTTTTCTATGCTACACTATGTACATTTAGCAAGCATCGGGCGTGCCTTGTTAAATTGTCCTCTCCTATTACAGTAGTTTAATAATAATAATAATAATAATAATAATAATAAAATAATAATAATAATGATAAATCATAAAAAAGTCGATATTACGTACTTATGATTAAAATATTTCACACTCGTTTGAGACAAAAACAAATAAATGATAAACGAAGAAAAAAAAAGTTGCATATGACACACGTTTTCCTATAGCTATTCTAACATTTTTTCGACTATAAAAAAATAGTTCGTGAGTACGAGAATATTGAGTTTTGCAATCGGTTGAAATTTCCACGTATCGGGGGTTTTTTTTTTGTCTTTTTTTGGAGATATATTCGTCGTTTTACTCGTTGGTTTTTCGGTGAAGAGAAAAACAGTGAGAAACGATTGATTTGTTGTGTGTAATGAATTTTTTCGGCCTAATATAGACCAATTTTTGGTTTTTTTGAGCTAAAAACGTTGAACGTTCATGGCTCGCGGATAAAACTTTGTTGTAATGGGGCTGAGAGGATAAATGTGAAGAGTTTTTTTTATAAACGATTCGAAATTCGGTTGGAAACCTGTCTTTGGATGTTTTTTTGATGATTTTAAGCGAAAAATGAGGAAAAATGGGGGTATTCAAGCATAAAAAGCACTCTTAATCGTATCGTTAATCGAATAATGCAAAATGCACTCTCTCATTAGTTTCGTCAATTGGATACATATATATATGTATTTTAACATATATATGCGTGGCCTGCACTACACATGTTTAAAAATTTGCCTTAAATATCATTTCCTGAATGCAGTTTTTTTCTCGTATCTCATTATCGGCTAGTCCCGCGCGAGTTTATATGAATTTGCTTTACTTTTTCTTCTGTTTTTCATCTTTTTCGTTAGTAAATACGTTTTTTAGTCTGTAATTTATTTCGCAATCAGCAAAAAGCAACGATACTGGTTTCTGGTATTTTGAGAAAACATTTAAAGAATCATTGAAGAATGTCGAATTATATTTCCTTTAAAAAATGTCTTTTTCACTCTTACGATTGGCTAATTAAGGGATTTTTTTTCTTCTTTTTTTTTGGCAATCGTATTAACAAACCGAATTGAGCTTCAAATTATTTATCGCGCGTTTTTAATTGACCAGGTCGGTTACACAGTGGAATAATTTGGTCGGCTTTCAATCTCGAGGACTTTTTTAAATCTTTTACGTGAATATTGAAGTTTTTACGTGTTGCGCCTCGTGGCAATGCCTTTCGTCAATTTTAAACAATTAAACTTTTCATGCTTTTGTTTTTCTTCTGTTTTTCTTTGATTTTTTTGAAACCTTTCGTCATATCGGTTTTACAATGTACACTTTAATCGTATGGCAGTTAATCCTTCACGTCCGTAAACGCAGTCTTTGTCGTAAAATATTATTTCAGTGCGATGCGAAGGAAAAAAATGGACAAAAGTTAGTTTTCTATTGGGTCAGATCTGCTGGTACAAAAAATTGTCGAAATTTTTATCCTGGCGTTCTTTATCGAAATTTCAAAACCTTTTTTTAGCTCGAACACGATCCTGGGTCTGAGAAAATTCAATTTTTGTTAAAAAAAAACTTTAAAATTTGACAAAATTGTCATCAGAACGGAATGATTCAAAATCGTTAATATTTTAGATTTTTTTTTGCATTCGGAGCATCGATCTCGCTCGGAACAAGACAATTTTGAAAAACTGATCGAATTAGTCGATGAAAAAAGAACCAAAAATCTATTGACTCGTATTTTTCGATGGAAAAAACCTCAAAATTTTCATTTTTTAGACATTTTACCAAAAGACGAGTGTTAAAAAGTTTGAAAATCTCGATAACCGTAAAAAAAACGAGGTTTTGTTAAAACGACCGCAGAATACCGACGTTTTTTTTTTGTTTCATTGTCCAGAACCGAAGTTCTAGTAAAACAATGAACGGGATGGCACATTTTGCCGACAATGACGTTGACCCCGCGTCTGTTTGAACTGGCAAAGTTCATTAACGCAAAATGCATCGTGATTTATGGCAAAAATATCAACACGGTAAGTATAAGAATGAATAAATTCGTCGTAACTTGAAAGTTTGAAAAAAGGTCTCGACTAATGAGTAAAAATGTATAAAAAAAGGACAGAAAAATGACAATTATTTTGTATCAAAAGTCGAGTCGTCGAAATATAAAAAAAAAAAAAGAAAAATTGTCAAATTTCGTCGTCGGATTGTAAAAATTCATCGGTATGCCCGACCTCAGCGATTTATAAACCTAAAACTTTCATAACCGGGTTAGTCATCCATTTGCACTAAAACCGGAAACTACAAATTGTACTTTAGCTGAGACGAGGCAAGGATTTGTAGCAGCTGCCAAATTGAAAATCCGACATTGACCTTCGAGCTGAATGCACGTATGAAATTACAAAAAAATTATAAATGTATAAAAAAAACAGAGATAGAGAGAGAAAGAGAGAGAGAGAGAGAAGAATGTAATGTAAAAAATAAAAAATTGTTACGATAATCGTTGACTCGAGCTGCGTTATGGCCAAGGAAGTCAAAGGCTAGTAACTTCGCTTGAGATTAGTTATTTCTTTTCCTAGAATCGATCTCGCTTTAGTGGGATATTATCTTGTTTATCTTTTTCATTTTGCTGAGGCCCTCTTACAAAACGCTGCACCTTCGCTGTCGACGTTTTTGTGGCTCTGGTCGAAGAACCGCGCGGACCGCCTCGTCGAATACTTGTTTGAGCCCACGTTGCGTCAGTGCCGAACATTCCATATATTTGACGGCACGTACCTGTTGAAATAAATACAAACAATACTACAAAACATTCGGGAAACCGTAATGTCGAAATTTTCGAAAGTTTGTGATAGAAAATTCAAAGTTTAACGAAACGGAAGGGAAATTGAATGAAATAAAAAGCTTTAATTTCAATAACAACTCAAATTAGAAGCAGATTTCCTAGAAAAAAAAATTGTTTTTCAGTTTTTCTCACATACAAAATGGTTTGCGGGCATAAGTTGATAAAGAAAAGTTGTTGCAAATTGACCAAAGAACAACATACTCCAAATTCAATGTCATCCAAAGTAATATGTACTTGCTGGATAATTACAAACATTGCGAACATTTTTATCTTTAGATTTCTTTGAAAAACTAAATATAGCTTCTCTGATGTTGCACAAAAATGTATGCAAAGTTTGATAAGGCTTCATCGTGTAGGAGCCAAAATATTTATTGATGAAAATGTAACTTTTAACACGAGCTCTTACGAGAGACTACAGAAAATTGTGATTTTTACCAATAAATATCTGAACGTTCCACTTGGTGAAACCTTCTAAAATTTATTACACACGTGCATATGACATTAAAGAAGATTTATCCAAATTTTCAACAAAATCTTAAGAAAACATAACGATAGAACTACCTTAAACGTCGATACAGTAAAATAATAAAAAATAAATGTATTTTTTTCGTCATTTCTTTGTTCACGAACCTTGTTCGCTAATTTTTGTCCCTGCTCGCGTTTTATAGCGCTCAATCCTTGTTCAGCCAATAAAGTCAAAGTCTCTCTGTCGTCCCGCAAATCAATTTTTGTTCCCACAAGTATCATCGGTGCGTCTGGGCAGTGATGTTTTATCTCCGGATACCACTTGCTGGTCACATTCTCAAAGGAAGATGGACTCGTGACAGAAAAACAAATGAGGAATACGTCTGTCTGCGGATACGACAAAGGACGCAGTCTGTCGTAGTCTTCTTGACCAGCGGTATCCCATAAACCCAAACTTACGGGTATTCCATCGACTACCATAGGCGCTGAATAATTATCGAATCTAAAGAAAAATTCCGTGAGTGAGAGCGAAAAAAAACGAGTTTTTCTTGACGATTATTGCATTTTTGTCATTGTTTTTCATCGTAATTCATTATTTCTAAAAAAATGAAGTCAAACGGCATAGAAAATCAATCCATTGATTCATTTTCAGAGGATTCAGAGTTTGCATCTTTTTATTTTTTTAAATTTCTCAAATTTTCGTAGCAAATTGAGTTTTTTGTTGAAAAATAAATATTTTTGAATATCGTAGACAAATACCGAACAATAATTTTTTACGCTTTTTTGAAAAAAAAGTCTATCGCATTTTGAGGACGGAAACTTCAACATCACCATAAATTTGTGGATTATCATTCAATTATTTATTAATTATTAAAATTATTGCAAATGGAGAAGTGAGAAAATTAAATTTGTATGAAAATTTGACAGTTTATTCAAGCGAAACAGCAGAAAAACATTCTTGTTTAAATACTGTTCAATGGAGAAGTGAGAAAAAAAAAAGAAGCTTGGAACGAATCACTTCCTGTGCAAGGAAAGATGCTCTTAGTTTCTTTGAGACTATAATTAGAAAGATTTGGTGAGGGGGTGCACAAAACAGGAAGAATTATGGGACAAGACAAAAAAAGACTTCATACACTCAATTTATAAATAAATATCGATAGTAAATTATGGCGCCGGAGTTGGCATTATTCAAGCAAATAAAATGACGTTTTTTTCTTTGCAGAATTGCCAAATTTGTTGTGGAACAATTTTCAAAACAAAGAGACAAAGTTAGTGAATAATAATTTCGAAAAAATCCGAGAAAGACAGAAGTACTAAAAAATTGCACACAAAAATGTGGGGGGTTTTGAAAAATTCGAAAAGTCCATTAAAAAAATCGAAAAAACACTTTTTTAATGCTTTTTCATGTCAAACTTCAAAATCGTGAAACACGGAATATTCAAAAAGTAAATAGTCGAAAAAAGTACTTACACGGTAGGGACATATTCGCCAGGAAAACTGTCTGTTGTGTAGGATATCAACATGCAAGTTTTTCCAACAGTACCATCGCCGACAACGACGCATTTAATTGGTCTGCCCGAGCTCATGATGTCGAATCTATGAAGAAAAAAAAACGAAAAAAAAAAACAAATTTTACGATGAATTCGTTAAATCGTCGATCACACTTCGAAATAGATTTGAATTTACGAAATGTCACTTTTAGGCGCACATCTTTCTTAGATAGTAAGAAAATTTCGAGGAAAAACCATCTGAAGAACGTTTACTTTGAGTAGAAATCGAATGAAAAGAACAATATTACGAGTAATTGTCGAATTTACACTTGCAGGTTAATCTAGGGAGTATACGAGAAA
This sequence comes from Campoletis sonorensis, assembly GCA_013761285.1. Taxonomy (NCBI): domain Eukaryota; kingdom Metazoa; phylum Arthropoda; class Insecta; order Hymenoptera; family Ichneumonidae; genus Campoletis; species Campoletis sonorensis. Next base: position 501,727 of record JACEOJ010000087.1, read on the forward strand.
TTTGTATGTATATAGATTGAGTATATCTGTAGTTCAATTGTGCGACGAACCCGCAGTAACTTTATATTATATATAGATATACGTAAAGATACATTGTCACGAAATCGAACTGTAAACAAATGCACTAATTGACAACGAAGAAAAGGAAACTCGGCGAGAACTCACCGCGATTCGAACGAGTACTTGAACGGTTTACTACGAAAAAAACGATTTTTTAGTTCCTTAAGAGTTTACAACAACAGTACGGGCGTAATAAATTTGTTCTTCAGCGAATCATGCGAATAGGTTTGATCGCCATGACACGGTACGGTGTTGCGATTTTCGGTGAGATTGAAACGGACGTAGCCCTCCACGGCGCTTGGTGACAGATGTTCGACAATTGCCTTTCTCTCTCCGTCTCTTTCGCACCCGCCCTTCTTCCCCTACTCGTGCGTGTACGCGTGTGCGTCTCTTTTTCGTGTGCACACGCTTGTGCTTCTTTTCCGATTAAAAGAAAAAAAAAAACAAAAACCAAGTACTACCAAGTGCTTTATTGTTTCGTTACAATCGTTTTTACTTTTTATTCAGTTGACGCCACAAAAGCTCCAACGTTTCACCCTACGGTTATTTTTTTCGTAGACGCTCGATGTATATTCGATTTTGATTGATCGAATAAACGCTTTTAATTTTTTAGTCATTCGTCAAAGCCAAACGTCCTTTGCGGTGGACAACTGAAATCATAAATTATCCAATGACCTATGGTTTTCAGGAAGGTGAGCTGATAATTGAACACACGAACGCAGCCATAGATCATGTGGGTGAACTTTTACCAATACCCATTTAGAATAAGGTCAAACAGGTCAAACTCCTGTCTGCCCCCATATCCCCACTCTCCAATCTTGGAAGCCTTAAAAGTACATTTTTTTAATGTTCATTGATTTTTTTGAAAGAAACAAACGTAATGCAGGACTTAAAATTTATGGACTTGTTTCGGAAAACTATACCCTTTCTCGAAATTTCAGCATCTTTGCATGAGCAAATGATACACGCGCTATTTTCATTATCACCAGTCGATATTGTCCTATCACGAATTTCTGTCTTACCGACAATCGATAATAACGTCATTTACCGTGAAAAACAAACTGATGATGCAATAATAAATGACCATAGGTGTAATCACAATTTTAGTAGTTATCTGGATTTATGCTTATTTAGATATTAGAATAATCGGATTCCGGCGAGCTTCATGAACAAAAAAATGAACTTTTGCACGAAAAAAGTTGATTGGAAATAACAAAAATATCGATCGATTAGAAATATTCTCGAGAACGATTTCAAAAGTTTGATATCGCATATCGCCAAATTTTGCACTCGTTCGGATGCAACATTTATCGTAAAAATGAAGATTCTAAAAGCCTGGTGGGTTTAACAAAAGTACGGTAAACCACGACTTGACTCGGAGCCGAAGTTAGTCCGGTCAGTTCCTCCCTCTCTGTTCCCATGCAATAACGTCCCATTCTTCCGCACCGAACATTCCAAACAGCTGGAGAAAAACTACGGTAAAAATAGTTTCGTCATTTCGACACGCTTCATCCAAAAAATAAAAATTTATTTTTCGTGAAGAAAAATTACCGAAGGTTCACCACGTTTTTCTCTAAACCCCGATTACTTTTGTGTAATTCCTGAAATTTATTTTTTACTCCAACGTCTATAACCTTAAAAAGTGTCATAACCGGTATCGATTATTATTTATATTATTTACAATATCGAGTGTTTCCTCAGCCACCACTCTTTCCATCGATTCTTTTGTTGCACAAACAAACATAAAACAACGAACATACCAATTTTGATTTTTAAGCTTCTACAGCCTGCGTGACGATATGTCAAAGTTCTCGATTTTCAAAAATGTCTTTCCACGTGTATCTGAAGCCCCGTGTTAATGTGTTCATTCGACTGTAAATTAATAAATTGTTAAATTGTTCAATTTCTATAACAAAATTCGTATTTTGCAAATTTATTTCCCATTGATCGAAATTTCCAAGTACAGAAAATGAATTTTCATTCAAAAAATTTCGAAGTTCATCCTTATTTGTAAAGTTCCTAAATTTTATGTGATTTTCAACAATATCAATAAAACTATCACTTTTTTTAACAATTCTGATAGTTTTCATAAAAATTACGATTTAACTACGAAAATAAAAATACAAATTTCTATTTTTTTTTAATTTAAATTTCAGTGGAATATTGTGATTCATGAAAATTCTAATCAATTTTTTTCTCATCGCTCAGGGAATCATGACCAATTTAACGGCTGAGGAAAAATTTAACTTGATAACTAGAAACCTTGCCGAGTGGCTCGGCGAGGACAGACTTAAAGCAATTCTTCAGGAGAGAGACTTGAAGATTTACTGGGGCACAGCAACGACAGGAAAACCGCATATAGCTTATTTTACTCCTGTCAGTAAAATAGCAGATTTTCTTCAAGCAGGTGCAAACGTTACAATTCTTTTTGCTGACCTTCACGCCTATTTGGACAACATGAAAGCTCCCTGGGATCTTTTGTCTCTGAGAGTTCAATATTACGAGGCTGTTATTAAATCTATGCTCAAATCCATCGGCGTTCCACTCGATAAACTCAAGTTTGTCAAAGGAACTGATTATCAGCTGTCAAAGTGAGTGCAATCTCAAAAAAGAAGTTTTTTTCAATTTTTTTATCAAAATTGGGCTTAAAAATTATAATCTTTGCATCAAAAAAGCCTTCGAATTTCTAGACATTGAATTTTGATCGTTTCCACAGCAGAATATGGAGTTTTTTTTTGGCAATTTTTAGTCTTTGAAAACGAATTGAAAAAATGTAGATTCAGTTTCTTTCCAGATTTCCTTCTACGAAACAATCGATAAATAAAGTATAAACAATATAATTATTAATTATTATTAATCATCAAGTACTATTATTGTTTTTTTCTCTTGAGTTCTATTCTCAAATATTCAATACATCGAATTAATGATTTTTCAAGATTCTTAGATTGACTAACATGCAAACTAAATCATTGACGTTATTGCAGAGAATACACGCTGGACATGTACCGCTTGAGCTCCGTTGTAACGGAGCACGATGCAAAAAAAGCTGGTGCTGAAGTAATAAAACAAGTGGCGAGTCCCTTAATGTCGGGTCTTCTTTACCCAGGGCTTCAGGCTTTGGACGAACAGTATCTTGGTGTTGATGCTCAATTCGGTGGTGTTGACCAGCGAAAAATATTTACTTTCGCAGAAAAACATTTGCCGATGCTCGGTTACGAGAAACGCGTTCATCTTATGAATCCGATGAGTAAATAAATTTAATTTGAGAATAAAACAATAAAACAATCGTGTTGAATTTTGCAGAAGGAAATTGAACCGAATATAAATTATGAACTATTATAAAACGTTCATTTTTTGGCTGCAAGAAAAATATGAATTGTTTTGAAGAAATAATTAGACATTTAAATTAATTTTTCGTTTTTGCTTTTAGTTCCTGGATTAGCGGGTGCAAAAATGTCGTCGTCCGAGGAAGAATCTAAAATCGATCTTTTGGACGACGCGGCGGCAGTGAAAAAAAAGCTGAAGAAGGCTTTTTGCGAACCGGGCAATATCGTTGACAACGGAATCCTCGCGTTTTCTAAACACGTTATATTTCCGCTAATGAAAAAAGGAGAATTATACAATGTTCCGAGAAGCCCTGAGTTCGGTGAGGATGATTTTTCCAAAATTTTTAATAAATGCTTTAAAAAAATGGAGAATTTCAACGAATTTGTGTTTTTGCAGGAGGAGACGTGACTTATGAAAATTACGAACAACTCGAAGCTGCCTTCGCCAAGGAAGACATTCATCCTGGAGATTTGAAAGCCGCGGCAGAATTTTATATAAACAAATTATTGGATCCAATTCGCAAGGAATTTTCTTCCGATCAGAAGCTTAAAAATTTGAGCGCCAAAGCTTATCCGGCTCCTTCGAAAAGTATGCAATTTATTAAAAAGCCTGAGTCATTCTTTTTCTTTCTCGTTTGAAAAAAATCGACGTTTCTTCGATTCCACAGACAAACAACAAGCCCCAGCGAACGTGGAAATCGATCCATCGAGGCTCGACATTCGCGTGGGAAAAATCGTCGAGGTTTCCAAACATCCTGACGCCGATAGTTTGTACGTCGAGAAAATTGATCTGGGTGAAGAAAATGGTCCTCGTACTATCGTCAGCGGTCTCGTTAATTTTGTTCCTATCGATCAAATGCAAGATCGCATGGTTGTCGTCTTGGCTAATTTGAAACCGGCCAATTTACGGGGCGTCGCTTCTCATGGAATGGTCCTTTGTGCTTCAGTGTAAGAACTTTATTAAAATATTTTCTCATTTTTTATTTTATGAAAAAAAAAAACGATTTTTCAAATTTTGTCAAACTTTAAATATTGTCTCAAATCATCTCTTTGAGGTGAAACTTTTTTTTAAAGTTTTCCATTAAAAATAAGCTCTTTCGAGAAGAAAATCGATTTTGCATTTAAAAGAGACTAAAAAAAACAAACTTTGGAGCAAAATTTTATAATCTCGTTAATTAAAATTTCTATAACTCGACAGTGACGAGCCCGAAAAGCGCGTTGAACCTTTGAGGCCTCCAACGGACAGTGTACCTGGAGAACGTGTTTTGGTGGAAGGTTATGAGACTGGAACTCCGGACGCTGTTTTGAATCCGAAGAAAAAGGTGTGGGAAAAATTAGCGGTAGATTTCCTCGTGAACGGAAAAGGCGTTGCAGCCTGGAGTGGAAACGTTCTCGTCACCAAATCTGGTGGAAATTTGACTGCGGATTCTCTCAAGAACGTTCCGATCAAATAATTGCAGCATTTTATAAAATTAATACTTTCGCTTGGAAAATAAAAACGTCTTTTATTTAATTATTCCCTTCGTTTAAGGTCACATTGATATGGAATAAATATAAAAATAAGAATACGGAAAACAATGTAAATTTGTTGACAATGAAACTTCCATCGTCAAATGCATTGAAATTCCTTTCGTTTTGGCAAAAATCCTTCGCTCGTAAAGACTTTTCGTCTTTTTTTTGGGTCTACGAACCCGAGGAACTAAATTCTACAGAAAAATCATTGACGATTTGAAAACTGTAGAATTTCTCTCGAGATTCAACGACGTTTACGAATTTATTCATTTCCGGCCTAGGAATTGCACGTTTAATGGTCGATGATTATTAATTCGTCTATTCCCCAATCTTCGTAACTGTTGTCTGGTAAGTATCGACGAATGACGATTGGAATTTTTCGCTGTTTGAGCTCTTTCATAGCAATTTGCAGGGGATCGGTTTCTCCTTCCAGTTCCACCATTACTGGGGCACACATCGCTATTTGAAGAGCTCGAGTACCCAGAACTCTCGCTCTTTCGTACCTGAAATAAAAAACAATCAGATGTTTCGCATCGATTTCATTTCCAATGTTTTCCTGGTCCGTTAAAAATACCAAAAAACACAATCGTGTGACAATATATCGATTTTGACGTTCTTTATTCAACGTAAAAACGAAAAAAAAAATGTTTTGACAATTCTACTTTTTTCTGAATATCTATTGAAAATGACTCATGAAGTATTAAAATTGAATGATTTATGGAGCAGAAATAAGCAATGAAAGGGTCTCGGTAAAAATGAGTGTCCAGCCGAAAGATTAAATTGAAAATTCTGTCGAAACAAAATTGAAAAACGTGACTACAAAAGGACTTTTTAATTTTCTGACGTTCACTTACTTGGTCATGTATCTCGTGGTAATGCGTTTTGACTTTTGAACTCCTCCGGAAACTTCGCCTGGAGCCAAGAGTTCGATATTTTCAGCATCTTCCTCGTGCCCGTCTAATTCAATGTTGTCATCGTCGTCGGCGTCATCGAACTCGTCTGCAACTCTGAACGAATTTTTCTTTTAGTTCCTAACCCTATTTGCACGATTTTGAGGTTAGTGCATTCACTTACTCGTCTCCATCGAACTCGTCGTCGGCCATTATTGATTGGTTGATTCGATAGTAAATGTATTAAACGCAGTTGTTGGTTCAACTATTAATTGCAATGTGTGGATTTCGCGGTATTTAATTAACGATCTAGTTGATGATTGACGATGCTGTAAATTCGGAGCCAACAAACGCTTTCGATGTTTTTGAATCAAGTAAGTTTTGCCGGCAGCCTAGTCGTTTTCGTCGAAATTCTAATACACGGGTTTATAACGAAATGGCTTCGAACCCGGAGAAAAAAAAATATAAAAAAAAAAATAGTCCAGTTAATTAATAATTTCTCCCTTCATTATATTTGAACAATAAAATGGCTTCAGTTCGGCTGTTATCACATAAATTGTTTCTTTAAAACATCGGAAAACCTCAAGGCGTAGTCCTCACGGAGTGCGTGAATCGCTGCCAATACACAACCCTAATTTGGCGAGGATGGTTTTGATATTTTTTTAGAAAAGCAAAGTGCTTGACATCTTTTTGCTACAATTTAACAATAATGTGTATTGAAATTTTGCATCAACTGATAAAACATTGTTGCGGAGGTATAAACAAATTGCCCCGCACATTCTTTAAGGCGGTAGTTCATGTGAGAAAAGTTTTGCCGAGCACAAGCGGCACGAAAAAGTCGCGGAGGGTGGAGGGAGATACGTTAGTAGTAAAGTCTTGAATGAATCTTGTTGGAAATGTCGGATTGATTGAAAACCGAGAGATTTGGGAGAGTTTGTTTTCGCATTAATATCGAAGAAACAATAGTAGGATTAACGAATGTCGAAGAACAACGAGTTTATAAAAATCGTAAAAGAGCGGAGAGTGGGGGGATAAAGAAAAATAGAAAGAGAGAGAGAGAGCGAAGGAATTTTTGCATTCCTGAGATCTGCAAGTGGCTGCGTACGTGGCAGAATCGTCGGACCAATCGTTGAACGCGTGATATCAATAGGCGTGGCTTATACATGCCTCTCTTACACTTGTGCTCTCTGGGTTGCTTTGGGTGGCCGGGCAGCCATAATTTCTCGTGAAAAACGTTATTCCTCGCCCGAGCGTGTGATAAGTTTCGATACTCCCGCTTGTGCTTAAATTCGTTAACGGTACGGAAAAATACGTTCTACTCGAGGAGTTCGCTGAGCAGAGGTACACTCGCTCAATTAAACGAGTTTTATTATATTACTTTATATTTTTTCTTCCCGTACGTCTTCTCGCGGCTAGAGATACTCTCTCGCACGTACGTTTTTTCTTTCCTCTTTCTTTCGATCTTTCCCTTTGCTGATGAATACACAGTCGGTAGTTTTGTACCATCGACACCGGAATTCTCACTTTTTTCACCGGTTTTCTTTCTCCCACTAAAAACACTTCAATGCTGCAACGTAATACCTTCCTTTTCACCGAAAACTCGAAAACGTTTTAACGCTCCGCGCTTCACTCTCTTACCGGCGCTATTCTCCCGAACCAACTCCTTTTTTTCATCCTCGTCTCAATCTCCATTTCTAATCCCCAAAGTCGAAAGTAAGTATTCCCCAAAAATATTCCTCCACCTTTCTTCCTATTTCTTTTCCACTCTCGATTCTCGTGCATATACCTTCGTATTTCAATCGTTATAACTTCGCGTCGTTTGTATGTGCTTTAAATATTTACGTTTATTGAGTCTCCTCGATCATCCTCTATTTTCCGAGGTCATCCGCGCCCTGGTATTCCATTACCGAGCTTTTCCTGTTTACAGCTTAACTCGCGTTACAAACTTTATTCACTTGACACCTTTTTCGATCATTTTTCTTCCCTTTTCGGCGAAATTAAATATTGCCTGGATCGCCGTTAGTGTCAGAAAACAATTTCGATCTTTTTAATTTATTCTTCAACAAAATTCAAGGAAAATGAATAAATAATAAAAAAAATAATAATAATCATCTGTCAGTGTGTCGAAAAATACTCATTTTTGTTATTCAATTTTTATTTAATCCAGTGAATCATAATTTTAATATTTCAAGACAAAATCGAGTCCCGACCAAGCCGTCCGCGTGTTAAAAAAAAATGAAGTGTCAAAAAAAACCAAAATCCACCAATTTCACTGATTCCTTGTTCCGCGTCATTTTTAATTGAATAATAATTCATGGATTTTTTGTCATCTAGAGACAAAAACAATATTATCGGACCACCATGGATTTCCACACCAGTTTAGTTTACGTCGCGGTTGTGGTAGTCTCCGCGGGTGTTATTTTCGTAGTCTCCATGTTCGGAATCAAGGAAAAATCTTACGAAGAAGCCATTGCGGAGCAGCGCAAACTTCCGGATGATCATCTCCTTATGGGTGAGAATGTTTTTCCGTGAAAAGGATACAAAATTTCGATTTTTTTTCATCGCTAACTCAATTTTTCAAAAACAGTCGTCAAAAATATTCATAACTTTGTAACTTTTATCATAAACTATTTAAAAAGCTTTGGAGCGGGACTAATTTTGGAAAAATAAAAAAAAATCATGAAAAATATCCAAAATGTGATTTGACCATCCATCGTTGTATTTGGACAAAGTTTTTTCTTCTAAACTGATAAAAAAACTTGTGAAAGGGACTGATTTTGAATAAATAAAGAAAAATAAGTAAATTTTGTATTTTTTACTCAGTGCGACGTTCGAAAAATGATAATTTTTACAAATTTTTGTACACATTTATTTTATAATATTTTAGCAGTGTTGAAAAATTCTAGAGAAAGATTTCGTGTGGCAAAATTAGTCTGAAAAAATGTCTGTGTCGCTACCGAATAATTTTTTTATTTAATTTTGTTGCCAATGCGATGTTACGCTTCGCAGGTAAAAAAGAAAAGGGCAAGGAAAAGAAGCATAAAAATAAGGCTGGAAAAAAAGCCAAGGAGAAGAAAGAAGATAAGGAAGAGAAGGACGAAAAAATAGAACATCCGACCACTGTTCACTTTGACGAAACTCCAGTTGTTCTACCGCTTGAACCGAGCGTTACGGTACGATTTTTATATTTATTTATGGTACAAAAAACTTATTTTTGTTTCCTTGGACCAACGAGAGGTTTACTTGTTTTTTTTCCAATATTTTGGCTGCGGAAAGACAATTGCTTTGGGTACTTTTTGCACAATAACAAATCGCAGTGATTGCTAGTATTTTTAAGAATTTTTTTTATGCACGTAAAACCATTAAAAAGAATATTTACCCCTCCTCGAGCTTTGCATTGAGTTTTTAAAAACGAAATTTGACTTTATTCGACTTTTACGATTAAAATGAATACAAATTTATCATTGACAACTGTGAAAAAGTCTAAATAATGTTCACGAACTGGAATCTATTCTTGATTCTTTCTGATAATATTTGGAAATTCGGTAGAAAGTTTCGGTACAAGTCATTCAATGTATTGGTTCAGCTTATCTTTAGGGAGAACCAGGGACAAAATTCTATCGTTCTCAAGCAAAGCGCTAACTTCACACAACAATATTTCGTATAAAAATTACACGATTACTGAAAAATCGATCGTTTTCATTGACAAAAAAATGAATAATTAATTAACTATGGAGACGAATTATTTCATTTTCTGGTGGCATAATTTTAATGATATTTCGAGTGGTTTGACAGTCCTTTATAATCTTTTTTACATTTTTTCGTATTGTTTGATGCACATAACTGAAGTTTAGGGACAGCGTAGGCACGTCTCTGTGTTGAAAAGTGACTTTTCATTTGAGAATTTAGTGGAAACAGTGTAGACAATAATTTTGAAACTTGGAGGACACATTCAGGATAAGTCAAAGAACGTACTGTAGAAATTTGAATAAAATGGTTAAATTTCGACCAAAACTCCTTAAAATCAGAGAAAAAAATGTCATTGTCCTCTGAGAATTCAAGTTTTTATTATAAAAACCGTATTCTTTCACATTTGTTCAAAACTTCCATACTTTTTACAGACTTTTCATCATCAAATATTCTTCAAATGTGACTTTATCAAGAATTGATAAATACTTTTTAAAATAATCGTAAAATTATGACCAAAAATCTTGCATTGTCTCATAACTCGGTGTAAGAAACCATGAAATTTGTTGAAACTTGATAAAAAATTGTAGAATTTCATAGAAAATCGTAAAATTTTTGTTACACGAAATAAAATCATGTATTGTTAATGCAAAAAAATAGAGAAATCTGCGGAATTCTTATGGCATCTTTTTGTCGTGTCCTCGAGCATTGGGCGAGGTTACTAAAATACCGCTTATATCGCACTGACGCAAACATCTCTCGTTCCTGCTTGTTTTACGCATGAAATATGGTACACCGGTTCGCGTATCAAATGTTTCTTATGCGGGTCATCCGCGGAATTGTCGGTAATACGTAAAAGATGTTTTTTTCATAATTATACATAAATTTATATATAAAAAAAAAAATTTTAAATGCAAAGATTTGAAGTGTAGGATTTCGAGTGATATTTTTTCGCATAATTCTCTGCAAAGCTCGAGGGAAGATGAGAAAATGAGTTTTTGAAGGATTTAATGAGCTGATAATTCTGTAAGAATGTCTCGTTGCTTTCCGCACAAAAAATAAAATAAAAAAAACACTCGTCCTTGTCACAAAAGAATTCATCATTTACGCTCGAGTGAAATTTGCTGTAATGTAAACCTGAATTTTTTTTCTTCTCGTGCAAGAATTGAAAGGCAAATACGTTTGTCCTTTCCACCGAGCGATTTTCGCTTGTTTTTTTTATTTTTTTTTACCGAAACTCTGTAACGTCAAAAATTCCATGAGGCACCAAATTTCGTTTTTCTTTCGACAAATTTTCTCTAGTTTTTAATCGAACCGGGTTTTCAATTATCAGCGATGCCTTGGTGAGTGATTTTTCAGAGCGAATTTTTATTGTGATTTTTGATAAAGAAAAAAATTAGATTCCTCGATATTTTTGTTTCTTCGATGTTCGTTGATCAGTGACTCGTCGTTTATTATAAAATAATTAGTCAAAAAAAAAAAACCTGCATCCTGTTTCGTAATTGATGATTTTTATCAACTCGTCTCGTGTAATCGTTTTGTCTGTCGCTCATTTTATTTCGCTTTTTTTTCCTCTTCAGTCTGTTTGCATAAATTTGGTAGACGAATTAGGCACAAGCTCGCAGCTGTGACGAAGACAGTTTTTTTATTGAAATTCAAAAGCAGTGGCAAACATCGATTAAAAATCGTTGAATTAAATATGCGAAGTGTTATTTTTTTTTTTTTAAATTCTTTTTATTTTCTATATTTAAATCTGTTGTCAACATCCAATGCGAGAGTCTTGTTTGGCTTTGATTTTTAAATTATCGTCTCGGATTGCAAATAATAAAAAGAGCGACAGAGAGGATTGCGAGAAATTTGGAAAGTTAATAATTCCGAGTTAGTCAGAACTCAAATAAAAACGAAATAATAATTGAAAGAAAAAAAGCTTTGAATTAAATGACGAATTTAATAATTTCAGGTATGCTTGTTTGTCAAGAATTCAAAGTAGAAACGTCTCTAAGGTGACAAGCAAACAAATTTATCATTCGTTAACGTTAATTTTGTACTTTATTTTGTTACAATAATCTGTATCGACTCGATTCGTGACGTATTGCGATTTATAAAAAAGCGATAATCTTGACGAACTCGCGAATTAATCGGAGTTGATTTGATTTATAGCCCGCGAGAGGTACGAGGGATGATAAATTTTAATAAATTTTATCATCTTATTTGCCTTTGCGATTGAACGCTCGAACTAAATCTTATCACAGGCACTTTAATCATTCACGTATTTAACCTGGCCTTCGTAATGTCAATAACTAATTGGGGAATCATGCTTTTTCGTCTGTTTGGCTATAAATGATATTCAGGAAGTTGGCAAAAGCGCCAAAAAGAAGAACAAGATCGAGAGGGTTAAACCAATTCTTGTAAACAAGGATGACGCGCCGGTGATCGTGACGGAATCAACGGAGCCGGAAAATCTGCTTAACGAAGCGAATCACTTCGATCGTATTCAGCCAAAGGACAGCATTGAATTAATCCGCAGTCATAGCGTGAGTCATTGTAATGGGATTTTTGTGTGTTTTGGTTTTCTCATTCTTTTTTCTTTCTTTCAGAAGAATCATTTTAGCGAAATGACGAAAATTTGCATATTACCTCGAATTTTATGTTTGTCAAGCGTTGATGCGTTATTGGAAACATTGTTTATTGCGATTTTGACACTTTTTATGGGGCTTGACTAACAGGGCTTTCGTTGCTTGCTAAGAATCTTTTTTTTTCTGAATTTTATACAATTTTTATTTGTTAGATTTTTCAAATTAATTCTTCAACACCAAACCGCGTCGCTGTCTGCGAATTTTATCGACTTGAGCAAGTAAAATATTGAAGATCGAGAAAAAATCATATTTTTTTCGATTAAAAAATTATTGGACGTTTGCATAACAATTGATTTTGCCATTCAGTAAAAAAAAAAGAAAAAAAAACATCGGAAAAAGTTGTAGAATTTTAAAAATATACATCAATAGTGAATATTTCTGATTTTTTCCGATTTTTTTTCCCCATTAATCTCCATGGAGCCGTTTCCGTAGGGTTCAAAGGTTCAATTTTTTCCAACCGTCATAATTAAATATAACGTCATAAAATGTTGTTATCGTGACCATTATTTTTCGAGTTTCAAGATACGAAAAACCGGCAATTAATTTTTATAGAAAAAAAAAGAAGATTTCTCATGAGTTTCCGAGGCTGATGGTGTTTAAGAATGAATTTAGTTGGTTGTCAAGAATATTTGAAACGTTACGAAACTGGTGATAAAAAATGAGAGTTATTTCGACAGAGGGAGACAGCGAGTTTGCAGCAGGCCGTGCAATCGGAGCCGATAATAAATAAGTCACCGAAGGAAACTCCGTCGAAGACGAAGAAGAATGTGAAAGAACCCGCTGCTCGAAAGAAGGAGGAGGCGAAGGATGAGAAGAAAGAAGTGGTTGTGGCGAGTGTCAGCGCGCCTCAACAGCAACAGCAACAACAACAGCAACAAATCGTCAAGGAATTCGTGAAAGAAGCAAAAGAAATCGTCAAAGAAAGTGTAACGGCTTCCGGTGGACCAGCTCCGCTTCCGGTGAGCGGCGTAGCTCCTGCTGTGAGCAAAGAAGCGAAAGAGGCTGTTCAGTCGTCGAGCAAAGAGACGACGAAGAAGGGAAAAAAGAAGAACGACATATTGGCACAAATCGGTGGAGACCGGGACGGGATAAACGTGTCATTGTTGATGCCACTGGTGCAAAAAGCGGAGCTGAGTCGTTCGGAAATTCAGATATTGATCGACCAATTGTTGAACAAACAGCAGGATAATCCTTCGGAGCATTCGGAATGGACTGAGGGTCGGACGGACCCGGTCATTAAGTTGAAGAAACAATTGGCGGAGAAGGAAAAAGCCCTGAGCGAGGAGCACGAGGCGAGCGCCACTTTTCAAAACAAATTGAAAGAACTTCGCGCTGAATTGAACGCGGAGAGATCACGATCCAGCAGCCAAGTTAAACAACTCGAAGAAGCCCTCAACGCTAAAATAACCGAAGCCCAAACCCTCCACACTCGAATGCAACACATTTTGGAATCTCACGCCGCTGAAAAACAAGGATTCGCTCGACAAATCGAACAACTCCAGGCTAAAGTCAACGAAGACGCTGCTATCATTCACAAAATGCAGGAAGATCAGGGACAAACTCAAGGACAGATGCAACAGGAACTCATCGCTCAAAGAAAACAACTCGAAATACAATTCGGACAAATGAGGGACAACGAAAATGCTCTCAAGGCACAATTGGCACAGAAACACATCGAACTTCAGGATCTACAAACTGTTAATATCAGCTTGACTCAAGAATTACAGGCCACTTGCGAAAGCAGCACCGCTGAAATCGATATTCTCAGACAACAGCTCGGCATGATGGACGATCAAATTATTCACGCCGAAACACAACTCCAGGACGTCGCTAGACAACTCGAGGTTTGTTCGTGCCTCTGTTTCACTTTTTTTCATACATTTTTTCCTCTTTTTATCTTCGCGCTACTGAAATAATTACAAAGATAATAATATATATTATAATTATAATATATTTTTTGCAGTATTTCGACTTTTGAACTATTATTTCAACGAATAACAAGTTTTTTAATTGCATAAATCGTCCCTGGAACGTTTATACATGTGAAAAAATAGGACGCATAAATAAATAGTCAATATTCGTTCTTTTTCTCTTAAACTACAATGGACAACCGAATGGAAAATTTATTCCAAGCTCAAAACACTGCAAAGAATTTTACAGAACTTTTTTATGAATTATCGTACGGTAATTTTTGTTTTAAAATATAAAGAACATCAGACTCGTAATGAAAACGCTCAGGATCCAAAAAGTATCGAATTTCGAGTCAATTGAGAATAAGGGAAAAAATTTTGTACAGTTTGCATCTAAATGTAAAAGTTTTGCTTCATTAATTTCTTAAATGTTGATAAAATTCAAATAAATTTTTGTAGATATTTGAATCTCAGGCTGTAGGAGCAATAAATCACTTCGAGAATTTCACACTTTACCATTAACTTGACGACAATGATTCAAATATAATTTTTCACAAAGTTGAAGACGTAATTTGTGAAAAAAAATATATATTTATTGAAAAATTAAAGAAAAAAATGATTTTTCAACAGGAATCACATCGCGCTCATGCCGATCTCGATCACAGGCTAAAATCAGCTCACCGTCACGAGCAAGAATTGCAGAAGCAAGTGCACTCGCTCCAGGCTGAGTTGAAAATGGCAAAAAGCGAAGCTGGCGAGAGTTCAGGATTGAAGAACGAGTTGAACAAAGCACAGGCAGAATTGATGAAAATGAGGAGCGATTTGTCGTCGTCAAGGAACGACGCAATGAGCGAAGCGGCTGAAATAACGACGCTGCGAACTGCTGTCACCGAAAAAGACGACGAGCTCAAATTCTATCTGACAGAAAATAATAAATTGATAAGTACGCTTCGTGAAGAAAGGAGCGAATTTTCTCGCATACGAGCCGAGCTCGTCGCGGCCCAGGAAGATCTCAGAAAAGAAAAAAGCGAAATCGAGAATCTTGGTCAACAACTGACCAAAGCTAACAACAAAGTTACCAAACTTGAACTTGAATTAACTAACGCCAGTGAAAATCAACGCGCAAAAACTGAGAACGAAGCGATGCAAAACGGTGATGGAAAAATATCCGATGTTCAGCTACAAATAACGAGGCTGCAGGAAGAAAACGACAGAATCTCCACCCAGGTTTGTAGTTTTTCTCCTCCATAATTTTCAAGTTTTCGTCATTCCAATAAACGACCGTCCATCTTTTTTAATTTCCTAATCTGGAAAATTGTCGACGATTTCTTCACAATTTATTCCTGCGGTTTTCTAGTATCAGAACCGACAATTTATTCATCCAAAAACAATTTGTTTCTAATTGTGTCTGAATTCTTTAAAAGAATTAAAAAAAAAAAGTATATTTGACCAATTTTCGGAGCGCAAACGAGTGATTTTTCAACTAAAAATTGATTCCAATTTTTCGGTAATTGTATCGATTTTTAGAAAAGACGCAAATAAAATTTGCAATTATCACAATTTTATGGAATTTCGGTAGTCGTTCCGTTTCAACGAATAAGAAAAAGTAATTCTTTTGACCAACTGACCGAACTTTTTTTTTTTTGCATTTTTAATAGCTCGGCAGGTTTGCCGAACTCCAGAAGGAATTGAAACAGTTGCGAGAGGAAAACGAATCGCTCGCTTCGCAATTGGCAGCAAGTACCGAACGGCCAGCGGCCGAGGGTCGCGAGAACGGCGTCGAGGACAAGTTGCTGGAACACACCAATTTGTAAGTTATTCTTTTTTTTCAATTTCTTGCCCCCTACGATGAAATTTTTAATTTTAAAACGTTGTTGCACAGATTGGAACAAAAGGAGAACCAACTCGTTGCCTTGAAAGGCGAATTGGCCAGCAAGGAGTCCGAGCTCGTCAAAGTACGTGCGTTAGTTGAAAATCTTGAGATTCAAGTCAACAAACAAAGTAGTGCGGCAAAAACTCTGGAAGAAGATCTCGAAGCGCAGCGTTCCAAGAACAACGTAAGGATTTTCCACCTTATTTTCATTTTTCAATAAAAATATTGAATTTGAATAAAATTTTATTTTTATTCAGACATTTTCGACTCTATTCAATTCGTGATTCAAAAAACAAAGGCATTCAACAATTTTCACCTTTCGAACAGTTTCCACGGATTTCTTGTGGATGACAAACGTGTCTTGCATTTTTTTTTTATCATTTGCAAAGTAGAAAGTCGTTTTCGTTCAATTTTTTCGAATGTTGATTTTTCTTGAAATACAAATCAAATCAAAAATTCAATTAAAAGTCAATTGAAAAAAAAACTCTCGCAGTCTCCAAAAAATAATTAGAACAAAAAAAAATGTATAATTTTTTTGTACTTTGGTCTGATTTGGAAATTGTTGTTTCGAGTAAATGTCTTTTATATATTTTTTGACATTGAACTAACAATTCGCTTGAGAAAAATTCACGGAATTTTTTATATCTTCGGGACGATCCAAAGTTCAAAATTCTCGGATCTCTAATTCACCGCATAAATGAATGTCATGTTAAAACTTTAAACAAAATAAAAGTTTCCATCACTTTTCCAATGTCGCCGCTAACCGGTAAATCTCATAAAATCTACTCTATCGATAAAATTGAAGAAAATGTCAAATTTATTATGAATCGCAGGAGTTGCGTACAAAGAACTGGAAAGTGATGGAAGCGCTTTCGGCTGCGGAATCGCGCGCTAAAAACAATACCGGAAAAAGTATTGACGTAAGTCGTTCTCCTTAAATTAAATTTTTAATAAAATCGACCCTATTTCTTAGCCTGAAACGAAAAAAAAAGTTAACACGAAAAAGTTTTCGAACTTTTGTCATCAAGACGTTCGAAAAGTCAAAACTATAATCGATATTTTAATTTTTCCAGGAAAGTGTAGTAGAAAAAATCAAAATCGATCAACAAGAATGGACGAAATCTCTGTTACAAAGGATATTCCCCGAAATACAAGTGTCAGAGAAATCCGACGAACGTTGGCTCGCAGATTTCGAAAGCCAAGTTGACGTTGTTTTGACAGAGTTGCGAAAAAGTCGAGATTCCGACCGAACGGGCGACCTTGAAAAACGTAACGAAAATCTACGAGGCATGGTTTCGCAATACAGACAAATCATTGATGAAACGGTTCGTTTTCTTATAAATAATCAAAATCTCTTTTTTTGTAAATTAAAATAATATTAACTAATACGAAATAATAATATTAATGCATTTTATTCATATAATAATTAATATAATTATGATTATATTATAACATATTAATTTAATATAATAATAATAATAATAATAATAATAAGTATTAATAATATTAAAAGTAGAATATTTTCCAGTTTTCCTAACGATCAATCATAGTCTTGCTGCTTCAATAATTTTGCCACTTTTACAATTTTGACATTGTGAACTAAAAATTTGTAGGAGAGTATGCTGACAAAACTCCAAAGTCACATGGAGGCGGAAGAATCGAGATGGGAATCTCAATTGTTGCAGAAAGAGAACGAGGTGTCGAGTCTTAGGATAGAATTGAGAGAGCTTCAGAAAAATTTTGTAGTCAACGAAAAGGTGAGCATATTATTGTCTAAAAAGCCAGGGGCACGGCTCTGCCTTTGAGCACTGAAAGAATTATATTTGAAAAATCCGTAAATTTCGTCAAAAATTTTGAACAGCAAAGCAAAATAAAAATGACAGATTGCGCTGGAATTTTTAAGTTGACAAAAAAACTCATTTATCGCACAATAATGGAAAAATAAAATGTTTACTCGTGTCTCCACGTTTCTACGGATTACGGTAATTTTTACCGCTAATTTCAGGTGAAAATGAACTTTATAATTCTTTCCGTGTATTGTAAAAGTTGAAACAATACTAACGAAGTAGTAAAAAAAGGGAGCGGGTGGCTTTTTGTTGAGGAAGCACGACTAATAAGTAACCGGTCGATGGAATAATATTTAAACGCGTTATTCACGTACGCATTATTTTTTCTTTCCGAGACTCCTATCTCCCCCCTTGATCGCAATAAAATAATGCACATATATCGTATACCTATGGTTGTGGCAGTTGGCGAGTCCTGAATCTCACGCAACTGTCGACTCCCTCGTGTATGACAGTGACGGAGTTGAGTTTGCATTTAGCTGTATCGAGAAATCACTACCTACGATCACACGACAGGTACGGAGTAACAACGCTAGAAGCCGCTTGCTAACTGCCGCTCTTTCTTACATGCCATATTCTTGTTTTTATCGTTAAAGTACAAAAATTCATGATTTTTTACCAAAATTGACAATATTTTTGCAAATTTAGGCTATAGAAGAATTTTTTAAATTATTTCTCATTATTATTTTTCTATTATTTTAATAATAATTTATTTTATTTCAATTTTATTGAATTTCATTCAAAATTTATTATTATTTTCTTAGTAATAATAATAATAAAATGATTATTAAAGATAATAATTATTATTTTTCAATTAGTTGAATTATTTTCTTAAATTCTTCGAGTACTTTCGGGCTAAATCTTGTACGAAAAAAATATGCAATTTTTGAAAAAAAAATCCAAATATTGAAAAAATATACGGAAACGCATTATCCTTGGATTTTAACGATACGAATTTTTAATGTCACTTTGTTTTTTTTTTTTTTTTTTTATTAAACGATTACAGCTTTTTGTTTTTCCCTTTTTTTTTTAACCCTTTGACGATCGCTCGGAATATCTTTGTTTTTTAATTCATTTTTGTCTTATTTTATTATCGTTTTGTGCAGTTGCAACAAAAAATAACGGAGCTTGAAACTCGCTTGGCGGAGGAGGAGAATCTACGGGCGGAATCAAAAGCCGAAATATTGGCGCTCAAAGAAGCGAACAAAAACTCGGTCCATGCAGCGACTTCGAGTCACGAAAAACTTGTCGAGGTAAAATAAAAATTTTTTAATCCCCTTCGATAATGCACTTGAGCTTTTTTCAATATATTTGTCTTTTTAGGAGCACAATGCACGATCAATTTTGGCCGACGAAGTTGCAAAACTTGGATCGATTATCGTCGGCCGAAAAACCACTTCGACGAATGAACAAAATTTAATATCGCCGGCCAGTAACGATACCATGCCACAAAAGCAAAGTCAAGTCTCGCGGCCAGACGTTAGTTTTTCATCTTTTTAAATTTTGATTCTTTGCACGCGACAACCATTTGTTTTTCATTTTTTCATATTTTATTTACACTTTTTGACACTTTACCACCAAAATACATAAAAATTTTCATTTTTAATGACTTCTCGAAACCCTGTAAATCGAGAAACTGATAAAATAGTTTCTAATCGAATTTTTCAACAACTGAAAACGTTTGTTCACCAATTTTCCACCTTTTCCTACACTTTATTTTTATATTTCACCAAATAAACACGAAAATACCGCGAATTTTGTGCTGATTGATTACTATTTGTTATAAAAATTCAATTTTAAGTCATGTTCAAAATTTGTGAAACTCTTTTCGCCTCTTTTTTCAAATAAAAATTGAATAAAAAGTGGATTTGGTAGATAAAAAAGTGGAATCGTTTTATTCTAAATGTGGAGAAATTAATTCGTAATTTTTTTTCAGGCTGAGATTCGAGAAGGAAGCGGTAACTCGGATCAAACGATCATAAATGGCCCAGCTACTTCCGATTCTTCAAAATCCGAGGTTAGTTCAAAGCTTTGCTTGGCATAGTTTCATAAAAATATATAATCCTTGAAAACGATTCCGCAATGGCATGAGGGACGCGAAACGCGAATTTGTGGTTTTCTGATTAATGTGCAACGTCAAACACTTAAAAAAACAAAAAAAAACAATAACGAATAACCAAACTAAGCAAAAAAATAATTAATACAAACGTAACCCGATTTTTTTACAATCAGCATTTAATTAATGTTCCATTTTGTTACAAGCCTATTTATGAGAAAAAAACAAAAAAGCTTCTAATCTGCTGCCATAACGTTTCTGCTTGAAATATGTCCCGAAAGCGATACACGGTTTGGTTCGTCCAAGTTGCTGCGATCGGTAATGCCAAAGATTTTTTTTCGAGGTATAGGCACCTTTCGTTTACTTTGTTTAAACAATTCACTCGAAAATGAGTCTTACTCGTACGTTTACAGCCAAAAAATTGAGTCGATGAGAGTTTTGGTAAATTGCCATTTAAAATAAATCATAACGAATCATTTTTATTCCCGTTTTTGTCATTTTCTCAAGAGTTCAATCTTTTCACCGAAAAAATATTATTCACAACCAACTTTTGTCCTTTTTTTACGATTATTCAAGATCGGAAGAAAAATTGTGTAATTACTTGTAAAAAAAAATGTTTGATTCAAAAATCGATGTTCAAAACATCTCAAGGTTTCATTTTTCCATTTTTGTCGATCGCTGAAAATCGAGATTTACATGGAAACAATTTTCTGGTTGTAAATCAATGATTCGTAACTCATTTTCGATATTTTTTTGATCGGACATCCCTCGTATATTCGGTAGTTAAAAAGATATCGATCCCGGAGAATTTTTAGTCACGACGTAGAAACGTTTTTCCTGGTTCAGGAGCAGCAGCTACTTTCTCGAACTCCCTCAAAGCAAAGGAACTGTTTGTTTTTAGTTGCGATTTAAACTGCCAAACATATTAAGAAAAACCTAAAGAATGAGAGCGAAGATAATTCGTTGAATGTCCAATGATCCATCGAAACGTTCATCTCTCAAACACACAAACATGCACTGAGAAAAAAGTGTCGTTGAACCAACAAATTCATTTTGTTGGACGAAAAAATGGTAAATTTATTATTTTTTTACTGTTTTTTTGTTGAATCGCGAATCTACATCATTTGATTCAACAAAAAAAGTTAAATCGACCATATTTTCGTCCAACAAACGAACTCTGTTGGTTCAACGAAATTTCGATCTCAGTGGGCACACAATGACACGATTAAATGTTCATGTATATACGCAGCCAACGAGAGCGACAGACAGTCTGATAGCTGCGTTAGAAAAAAAGCTGCTAAAAAGTGAAGATAACGAAAAGAGTTCGGTAAGCGAGAGCACCGCGAGTTTCGTACAGTCGCAGCAAGAAAACGACGAGAGCTCCTCCTTTACCTCAGAAATAAATTCTAAATACTGTCACGCGGCAGAAAACGAGACACAGGCTAGTTGGAACCCTTTGAACGGCCAGCATCAGAAAAAGCACAAGAAAAAGAGGAAGGTAAACCCATAGTCGTATCAAAAACAAGATAAACAAAAAAACAAAATGACAAAAACTTAAAAAAACAATCGTCAGAAAGTTTTGGACAATCGATTCTTTTTTTTTGTCTACTAAATTTGCTGCACGTCGTATTTAAACGACTTTCGGACTCTCTTGTTCCTTTTACACGCCTATCGCGAAACTCTATCTTTATTTTGACAATTATGAATGCATGGAAAGAATTGCAAATTGTGTCTTGATAATCAACGCGAAAGTTATCGCGATGCCATGGAACGTGTCAACATTTCATTTATTGCCAACTGTCAATTTTTTTAGTACAAAGAAAAATATAAATATTCTGAGGCCTTGTAAATTCTCCTGAACACTTATTAAATTAAAATAATTAACTTGGTCGTCAAATTTTACTCTTTTCACCACATTTTTCGACCATTTTGAAGACATTTTACAGGAGATCCAAATTTCTTACTCCACAAAATGCTTCTCGATGTAGAAAACATTTTATACAAATTTCCTCCGAATTTGAACTTCAGTTGAATAGTCAATTTTAAAATTTCAACTCGTCCTTTTAGTCCTCCAACGTTCGTGGTGATTTTTCAAACATAATTCTTTCGATTTTAGGGATGCTTGGCACTTAAACAATTAGATTCAATGGGAATTTATGTGCCGATAGTAAAAAACTGTGTGTATTGCAAAAGTCCAACTGTATTCGACACTTTTAGAGTTCGTAGTTTCAATGTGAAGCCGGAATCCTTACGAACTGATCCAACGATTTTATGTCAATTTTTTTTTCTTCCCTTTAAAAAAAAATGAATAGCTACAAAGAATCTTGTCACAAAAAAACATGCAACACATTTACATTCCAAAAAAAATCTCCCAAAACTTTCATTGAATCTAATTTTCGAAAGGATTAAAAAAAAAAGAAGAAAGGGTTTGAAAATAAGAAATATTTGGCTTATTTCTTTCGACATAACTTTCGAGTTCGCGCCCTGAGCTTCGACAATGTGAAAACACAATTTTTATATCCCCTTGATTAAAAAATCATCCTCGTTAACAAGTTTGGCAAAAAAAAATATGACTCTGGGATAGCGTAGAACCTGTTGATTGTGTTTCGTTCCCTTGAGTGTAAAGCAAAGCTGCGTATATAAATCTTCGTTGATATTTATTTAATAGTTGGTTGCTCCGAAAAAAAGAAAATATCGCTGTAGATGAAATTTGAAGACTATTTAAAAATATGTTGCTATCTTATTCGTCGCTAGTTCAGATCTTTGGTAAAGAATTTTCAATCTTTGGTGGTAGAAACGACAATCGATTGGCATGAGGATTGTCGCTCGGGACGAAACTTTGGTTTTATATTTGAAATGTTTATTGCGTCGAATTTCTTTTCTGTAATAATAATCACGTTTTTTGGTACGTATTTTGCTTTTAGGAAAAAAACATATTGACATTTGACGTCGTTGGAATACAACGAAAAACCTTTTTATATGTTTTTTCAAAATAGTTTCCATTTTTTTTCTGGTACAATACGAATCTACACGTTTTTGTAACAAAAAATGATAAATACGAACAATTTTCGTAGTCTGGACGTACGAGAAAAATATTGGGCCAAAAAAATAATGAATTTCGTTGTATTCCCACAATGCAAATTTCAACATCTTGAAAAATACCTCTAACCCATATTTTCTATCTCGATCGTCGACCAGAAAGAACCCTCCGATAAATAAATCTCTGTTATTTATTTGGAAACACTGTGTCGATGGGGAAAAAAAATGTAAAAAAGGAACTCGATAAAATAACAATATTCCGAATGACGTCCCTCTGTCCCAGTGTTTGTCCTGCACAATTGAATTCTCGCTAATACGGGTTGTTTCTTTAGGGAAAATGAATAATTAGGACACGCGTACAATGATTCCTTGCGGTCGTTACAGGTTATAGAGTTATTTAAAACTTTAGTTTCGTCATTATAACAAATAAACCGAAAAACAAAAGTAAATAATTATCAACTGTGATTTTCGTTGTTCCGACAGTCCACTGTGAAACCTGCGAAAAAGTGGCGCAGATTTTCAGGTACGCTAAATAAATCAGAGGTTAAGTTTTGAAACGTAAATTCTTTGTCATTATTATCGAAGTGTATAAATAAATATTACGTAAAAAAAACAAGGCTGTAACGAGCCGTTGGTAGCAATTTTTATACTTTACTCACATCGCCTTATCATCAATTTTCAATTTTCAATTTTTCATTTATTTGGTTTATGTTTCAGCTGTCATTTTATTTTTATATTCAAATCATTTTTATTTACACTTTGGTTGTCGATTTTAAAAACGCTTCATCCGTATTATTTGGTTCATGGCTAAGCCACTCTCAAGAATCAACAAAGGCCATCGATTTAATTGACATTTTATATTATTTTGTTCATCGTACAAATTGTAATTGCCACTTTACGCACCTTTAGTTCATTAGTGTTTAGAATTGATAGTTTATTTTTTCCTTTTTTTCTTGTCTACACATTTCTTCAATGGAAATAGTGCATTTTGAATGTCTTTCGCATCTTGTCTGTTTCAATTGGTCCGTCGATATATTTTCTCATTATTTATTCCATTGAAGATGAAAAAACGAAGAAAATTTTTTATTGTGTTTTTCAAATGTCTGTTGTGCTTGTTGCGATCGATATGTAATTGTATCAAAACCGAAGAAGAGAGAGAAAGAGAGGGAGAGAGCAAAAGAGAGCGAGAGAAAAAGAGTGAGAGTGGCTTTTTGAGAAATATTTTTTAAATTATATTCGCTTGAGGTGTAACATCATTTGCGGGTCGTAGAGTCGTTGCTTTTCAAAACGATCACAATATGATTTTTTCATTCATCGATATGCCTGGCCACGCGGCAATCATGTTTTTGGTCAAGATCGATATTGATTTTTTTTCCATTTTAGACTTCAAAAAGAAATAATAGTAAAAATAACAGTAAAAAATACATTCGCGATTATTGATTATTACTTACGCTGTCATTTTCTTCGATCGAAGTAGGAACTAGTCGCTCGATATTTGTAAATATTATTTTATCGATGGTTCATTATTTTCCATAATATTTTTTCATTTGTCGTCTTGATTAAGTAGAATTACTGCGGTCCTCATAAAATTGTACATAAAGTTGTAATCGATAGCGACGGTCGTCCTTAGAAAAGGTAAATAAAAAGGTCGATTAAACAGTAGATCATAGGTGACTGGACATTGTAGATTAATATCGAAATATGTGAGGAGTGCAAACACTGGGGTACAGGGTTCGTACGAGGCCTTCAAACCGTTTCAGGCTTAGTTTAATTATGTTCGGTGTCGAGCTTAAACAACACGAGAGTACTGTTCATTAATCCTAACAAATCCTCGCCAAATTGTGTCTCAACGCAATTGTGTTAAACATTCTCGGAGTTCAGGGCTGTAATTTACGAATAAATAATTCGCTGACTAACAATCGACAGAAGCGTCGTTTTGCAGTAATCTTTTCTTCAATAGTACGAAATTCTCTTACGAATTTATTAACCAATGATTTTTTGAATGCTTTAAATAAATTATGGGCTTTTTGACATTATGAAAAAGTGCAATTTAATGGCATTTAGGTGAATATCAAGACAGTAGAAATCATTCCTCATAAAACATTCATTTCCACCTTTTATTTCACTCGCTATTTATTGTACTGTGTTTCACCAATTTTATTCCTATTTTTTTTTAGCCTCTTTTCACCCGTTTATTTATTATGGTTTATTATCGCTTGGGCAGTAAAATTTTTACCTGTAATTCAAAAGGGTCGTATAAAAAAACATCGAATTATTCTTTTTAGCAACTTTCTAGAATTTTTTTGACATCCAACAAATGAAAATAGTCATCAATTCAATTTTGCTGTCAGAAAATCTCATTATTTTTGTCTAATTTATGAAAATCTCGATTATCCGAATTCGCTCGATTTTTTATTCGACCCTCGTCGTTAACACGTTGACTGGTAAATATTTATTTTGTTTTTTCGACAGTAGATTTGTGCATTATTTTGGAAACACCGTATTGTATTGTTTTCCTGTAAAAAATTTGTGCCACACACACGCACAGCTTTAAACCTTGTTGCAAAATCGTTTATTATTCTTTTGACTCCTCGTTGGGAAAATGGTGTAAAAAAAACAATCGTAGATAAATCTCAATGGAGATTACTGTTCGATATTTCATGAATAATACATAATTTTTTATTTCTTTTTCAGGGTGGGTCAGGAAAAAAGTAATGTCTAAAAACAAACTGCGCTAACGGATTAATTTTCGTACTGCGTTCGTTTAGTTATCCGGATAAATGAAACACGTCGAACAAACAGAAAAGATTGAGAGAGAGAGAGAGAGGAAGAAAGAAAAAAGGGAGAAAAAATTATAGTGTTTAATAGAGAGCACATACAGTCAAAGCTGTGGACTCGCGTGTTGCGGTGACTTTGCTACTGAGAAGACTAATATAATAATGAAATATAATGAATAATGTTTATTATAAACGGTAGAAAAACAAACAAACAAACAAACAAAAATACATATTTTATTATGCGGAAGAAAATATAAAGGATTAGAGAAGAAAAAATAACAAAAAAAGGATGAAGAAAACAAAAAGAGAACGAAAAGGAGTAGTTAGTCGAACGAGATTATTGAAATGGGGGAAAAAAAGAAAAAGAAAAACAAAGAAAAAAAATAACATCAACAAAAAATGACATATGAAGGATAACTAGATTTTTAAGACCTACTCGAACCATTTATTAAGCGTCAAAAGGACGGAACAAAAGGCATTGACAAGAGTTTTATTTGCACATTTTTTTACTAGATTAATTATGTAAAGCAATTAGTTTTTTTTTTTCCTTTTTTTTTAATATTAAATATAAAAGCCAAGAGGAACATTGTCCTCCGGAACAGTATAGCGACAAGTTTCGATTTTGCGAATGAACAAATGGACGAAGAAATCTAAAAGACAACAGAATGGATTTTAGTTGGTTATGACATTTTATAAAATTGGTAGCCAATATTGCTAGTTAAATAATTGCTAAAGTAAAAGAAAAAAAATACAAAAAACAAAAAAAATACGAAAAAATCTCTTTTTTTATTAACTTTTGAACAAATTGAGATTAATGCGTGTCAACGACGAAACCATTCGACGGTTTGTATCAAAGTTACAGCACAATTTCTCGAAATACTAATTGTAAGGGCAAAATTGTATTTTCTTTTTAGAAAAGAAAAGTTGTCTCGATTTTTGGCAATTATTCAACTAGTAATTCGCGACGTCTCGATCTTAAATCCAAATAACGAACACAGATTTGTCGGTTTTCCTAAAACTGCGATACGAATATTGTCCAACGATTGGAAATCGCGTGCATTTTTAAAGGATACTAATTGAAGAGACGAGAAAAAAGCATATTTATCGTAACCACTTGTGCAATAACTTACACAGAAAAAAAGAAGAAGGAGAAAAAGAAGAAGGAGAAAAAGAAAAACAAAGAAAATCAATAAGAAAAATTGCTTAATGAAATTTGAAATCTGTGTTAACAGAGATATTTGTATATTATTGAAAGAATTAAATGAATTCAACGAAATGACCGGTCGATTAACGAGGAGACGGAGAGTTGAAAGCGTAGGATGAAATTGTAATATTATCAGGCATTAAATATTAGAACAGTTTGCACCAATGGATATCGGGGCGAAAATCCGCGACAAGTCATATCAAATTAACAACAAAAGTAATAGTAATATTAATGATAATAATAAAATTTTAATAATAATAAACAAAAAGAAGACAAAAAAAAGTTGAAATGGCAATTCACTTTATTTCACGAGGCATTTTTTTTAAATTAAAGTTTGCATTATTGTAATCGAACAAAGAGGAATCACAATTTTTCTTAATTCGTAATTTTATTTGAAACTATTGTTGCAAAAGACGTCAAGACATTTTTTGTATTCGATAAATTGCTCGACGAATAAAATTGGGTAATTAAAAAAAAGCTGCGAGAATTAATAAATAATGAAGAAACTTTTGTTTTCTTTCAACGATGCAAATTTTAATATCGTCGATGAAATGTCTCGAGTTCCTTGTGAATAATAACGTGAAAATTTTACAAAAATACAACAAATTAAATCGAACGATCAAACGTAAAACAAAAAAAGTATAATCGAAGTATTCCGGTGACAAATCTGACGAAATCGTGTTACAAGAAACAGGATTTAAAACTTTGTAAGGATATGAACAAGAGAGATTTATTACAGGGATGACAAAAAATTGTTTTGTTTTGTTTTTTCTTGTGTTTTCACCGAGCCTGATGCGACGAAATAATCTCGGCCCGCTGCTATAAAAAAAAAAAAATGAAAGTCCGTTCATTCTGTACCGTACTTATTTTATATAAATTTTATAAATATACAGAATAAGGGGTAAATTGTGAACTAATTTGCTTTCGCTTCTTCGGGATGAGGTGACAGTGGGTCGTAAATACGAAACAAAAAAAAAGAAACAGAAAATAAATAAATATTATTATTATTAAAAAAACAAACAAAAACAGAGACACTCGGACACGAAGATATTGTTGAGCACGTGAGTTTCCGGTCGAAAACTCGACCGAGTCGTCGATGTTATCTCGTCAGTAAAATTGAATTTATTGGTTGAATCTCTGTTGAAAAAGGATTAAACAAGAAATAATAATAAAAGAAAGAAATAAAATGAAATGAGAAGATACGAAAAAACGTTGAGGTAATGAAATACTCCCGATGACAATGTTGGTGTAAAATTCATTGAATTATTGGTCAGCCTTAACACCTGGTATAGTAATCTTGTGACAGTTGCAATATAGCGTATAAATATAATAAAATATATATATATATATGTACTCTACACATTTATTTTAATTAACCGAATATTATTTACCTTTTTAATCCAAACTAATTTAAGGAGTTTCGGTACAAATCGTACAATGTAAGGATTCAGCTTGTCACTGGGAATCACTGGAATAAAATGGTTACATTTCGTCACTTGTACCGAAACTCCTTAAAGTCAATTTTTTACTCTCATTTTTATCAACATCCAAAAAGGTAAGTAGTAATTTTATTTAATGCGTTCTCGATGTCCCAGTCATCGTTAATCAACCAAAAAGCACGTGGTACGGTTTCTTTTTTGTTAAGAATGAACATAGAGTGGTCTTTCAAAAGTGACGTTAAAAAGTTGACCGGAGAGCTAACTTTTTGAAACTTGGATATAACTCGTAATCAAAGAGGAAGTTCAGAATCTAATAAACAGAGATTATAATTTATATCGATCTACCACCGAAACTAAATGCTTGAAATTTTCGTTGTTTTTAGCCAAACTTCGTTAAACGTCGTTCTGTAATTAAAGAAAAGGAAAAGAAAACATCTGTGGAATTGGAAATTTTTCTATTTGCTTCATTTTTTCAAGCATTTCACGTAAAGACACGACTTATTACAACTCCTTAATTTTTTGACAAAATTTTCAACAATAAAAATCGTAAAATGGTTCATCATCTGTTTTGTCTTGTTTATCGAATGAAAAAATTGCGAAGAAAGATTTTTGTAGTCGTTAAATTTTCGTTTCGTTAAATTGATAGATTCAAGAGTTGAAAATCGAGTTAATCGTTTCTTTCCACAGTTTTATTGAAAATTTGAAGAAAAAAAATGTCAAGATTTTCTCAGGCTCACTTCTCAAAGTCATTGATCCTCGTGATCCACGATCTTGACGTATTCGTGAAAAAACTTAATTACCAATAATGATTATTAAACTGTTGTGTATTTACAATGATTATCACAGAGAGACGTGTTGGTTTCTCGTTACATTTGATTCAAGTAAAAAAAAAATTGAGTTTGTCTTAATTCAGCATTGTTTGTAAAAAACCGAGAATGTAACTGCCCAAATCTTCGTCCTGATTGGTCCACGAGACGTAGACACTTTTTTTGTCGTCTTCGTCACCTTCGACTTTGACGAGGACCGACTCGACGGAGATCGAACCATCGGTTAATTGGACCGTCCAACCGTTTAATCTTTCTTTCAGTGGCTGCAAAAGTTTGAGGGTCGTTGATTGTGCGGGTCCGGGATCTCTTACTTGTACAGTGGATGTGAAACGTACGACGTGTTTCGAAATTCCAGCAGCTTTGACGACCTGCGGATGAGAGAATAATTTTAATTCGTCACTGGAAAGAATGATTTGAGCGTTTTTTCGAGGTTGTTTTTTGAGCCACTCCCACGACTAAACTATTAAAGATAGATCAACGTTGTCGGGAACTTTTTTGTAGAGAATTTCGTGCTCTTCAAAATTGGTCCTGAGCACTTTTGCTCTATCTCTAACCGTTTGGGGGCTATGGACAGAAATAGTGAAATTTGTCCCAATTTCGGACAAATTAGGACCTTAAAGACTAAAAAAAGAAAGTTGCATGGTATTGAATAACGTTAAATGTAATAACCTCGTCCGTATCTACGAGACAGGCCCAATCTTCCTTGAGCATCAAAACACTGTGAAGAAGTCTCCGTCGTTTTGGATCCGGTGGAAGTGCCGAGTACCTTTTGGCCTCTGCTTTGAGCAACGCCAAAGAAGCGTCGACCGGAACTTTGGATGTAGTAGTGATAACGCAAGTTTCACCATTCGCCGGATTGTAACAATTGGTGCCAAACTCCTGTTTGATTTTTTTCTTCAAAAATTCCATTTTGGCGAATTCGCCATGAACGAGCATGACGTTTTTGGGCTCGCAATACTGTATCAGCTGCATTATTCCTTTTGCATCGGCGTGGGCCGAGAAAGACATGTATTCAACGGCCATTTTGACTTCGACGCTTTGTTTGTTCTCGAATTCAATTCTCTTGGCCCCGCCGAGAACTTTGTGTCCGACGGTGCCTTGGACGCAAAACCCTGGCATTATAACCATGTTCGATTCGTTCGGTGCCCATTTTTTAAATATTTGCAATGATAAACCAGCGTGCAACATTCCTGGCGTGGCAAAAACTACCATCGAGCCTGGATTATCGATGTAAGCTTTGTCAAACGGTTTTATGTGCTTGAAGTCGAACATATTTCGCTGCACAAATGTTTTCTTGATTTTTTGGTTCGTCCACGTGATAAACATTTTATAATAATTATTCGCTTTCTCCGTTAATCCGAGAGCGAAGTAAACTGGAGCTTTGAGATTCATTCTCTCCCAATAAGTCTCCAGCAAAATACACAACTCTTGAGCCCTCCCAAGAGCGAATACCGGAATCAAAACTTTGCCACCGTGATCGATACATTCGTGCACCTTTAAAATAAATGAAAAAAAAACACATTTATTAGCATCGACAAGCATTTGCAGGGTAAACATTCGAAAATAAACGAAATTTCGACGTTGGGGGGTTGATAAATATTTTCCATAACCACAGAATAGAGAACCTTGTTAAATAAAATTAGAACAAATTCGTGTCAGAGCATTTTCAAAGAATTTTCTGAACCTCACTCGCTTTTGGTTTCAAATATTTTTATTATAGGATTTTTATCCAATTGTGTTAGACTCTAAGGAAGAAAACTTATGATTTTAGCATCTTATGCGTGTAAGTTGACGTGAAAAAGTAAAAGTACATGAATTTGAACGATTTGACTGAATTTTCGATGCTCAAGAACTCGATTTTTTAAGGAGCTTCGATGTTCCTCACGCCTTCGATGAATTCCGAGTTTGATTGTTTAAACTTCGAATGAATCTTCTTAACAATCATCCTCAACTGCGAAATATCGTCGTTTTTTCATAACTTCCCATCATAAGAACTCATGATAAAGTTGCGATTTTCTCACTCAAATGTTTTTACACATTATAATACGACGCTCAAGAAGATCCACGCAAAATTTCAAAAAAGATATTTTGTACAACACTTTCGAGAAATCTTGTTTTCCTGGATATTTAATTCGATTATTCGATTCAGAACAAAAGACGAGTGAAGATCGATTTATAATGACTGATCACCTTTTTCAAGAAATCTCGTTCACGGCATCGTTTCGAATCTCGTATCGTCGTGGCGTAAGTCGACTCCGATATTAACAAATCTGGACGACATTTGTCGATCCACGCTGCCCCCAAATGACGATCCGGAGTCATGTTGTAATCGCCGGTATAAACGATCGATTGGGAGCCAACACGAACCCAAAACATTGCTGCGCCGAGCACGTGGCCCGCGTAATACGCTTTTATCTCAAGCTCCGAATCCACCATCACCGATTGATGCAAAGTTACCGCAACTACTTTTTTCATACAATCTTTTATCATTTGCGATGTGAAAAAATTACTTTCCCCCTTTCGCTCCACTGCAACCTTTCTCATGTCCTCCAAAAGTATCGGAGCTATGGCTTTCGTCGGATGCGTCATGTAAATCGGTCCGGTGTAACCTATCTGAATAAATAACAAAAGTTATTACAACATTTTTATGCTCTTTGTCTACAAATTTGACAATTTTTCCCATTTTTTTTGTTGCTCGTCTTTCAGAATCTGGTTTTTTGCATGAATTGCAAAAAAAACAACAATTATGGACTTAAAATTAAAATTTGCGATGTTGGTGAAGTAATTTAATCAAAAATAAATTATATTTTTGATCATAAAACCATGTCCTTTGTTATTGGAAGGTATCGACAGATTAAATTTTAAAATATTACTTTTCTGGGCAGAGAAGTTGAATTTTTTTGAAATGGAACACTTTTTCTGGGCTTTTTTTTGAAAAAATTGAAAATCAATTTCTTGGATTGAATTCAGTCGACTTTACATTTCGAAAAATTCGTCCCTCGGGCATGGGAACGAAGATTTTTTAATAAAACGCAGATGTTTGTGTTTTGAAACGAAAATAATGGGAAAGAAAATCATTAAAATGATTGAATTTTTAGAGAGGAGCTTGGAATCGAATGGAGAATATTTCATCAACTTTTTGTACCAACCATTTCTGTAAAATAGGGCAATGCCCCGCAGTGATCCAGATGGAAATGTGAAATGATAACGCAGTCGATGTGATTCGTTACAGGACCTTCCGCAACAATGTAAGAAAAGTCTGGAAATCTTCTCTCGTCATTGAAACCCATGTGCATACCGCAATCGAGCATAATATTTTTTCCTCCCATGGAGACGAGAATACAACTCCTGCCGACATCTTGTCCGGCACCGAGAGGTGTTACTTTAATGTCCGGCATTTTTGTCTATTGCTAGAAACAAAACTTCATAAATGTGCTAAACAATGTGTCAAAAAGTTGGCAACCATATTTTTTATTTGTTTATTTGGTGGATTTGTAAAATATTACTGGAAACTTCTGTCAAAAATATGTTTTTTTTTTCCGATTTTTTTGCTGATTTCAAAGAAAATGGATTGACACGTGAAACGTCACTTGAAGTCACAATTTTTGGACGGATTTTCGAAATAATTTAATGTGCATTAATATTTATTGTTGACTTCGAAAGAATTATTGGCATTATAGTTTTGACTTCGATTTTGAAAAGTTTACTTGATTCTGAAATTATTTCATTTAGTTCGTTCTTTGGTTTCGAATGTTTACCTGTCAATGGTTATTGTTTTTATTTATTTAAATTATCGTTCGAAATCGTACGAAATACTTTCCAAATTACTACAGTTTAAAAAAAATTGAGGTTATACACACGTGGGGAACCTTGAACATGCGTGCGGTGTAATGGAATGGAAACATATGATTTGAATAAACGTCAAACGTACCTCCAATTTGATCGAAGATGATGGATAAACTGTTTCCAATTATCGTTGTCGCCTTCCGTCTTTACACTCCCATCGTCGTTCTTCACACGCTTTACTTTGTCACTTTGTTTATACCAGAAGATATTGCAATAATCAAATATAAACACGGAGCAGATAGCCGGAGGGTTAGGAAGCGATTAATATTCAACCTTCGCTCTAATCAAATTTGACATTTGTTCGAAAAAACTCAAACTCCTGTAAATTATCCAGAGTGTTTATTTTAAGATGCACCAATTGCCGCTTTCTTCATATTAGACATATATTTATTTTTCATTCTGTGAAAATTGAATGTCCATTTTGACAAAATCAAAATTTGCTTTCCTACAAACTGCGGAATAATTCCGACAGGTGGCGTTAACAGGTGGCGCCATCTGTCGATAGTTTTGGAAATCACAAACGAAGTCGTGAGTGACGCAAAAATAACATGTTCAACGACGAAGAAGTTGAAGAATATTTGCAAAAAGGAGT
Organism: Campoletis sonorensis; assembly: GCA_013761285.1. NCBI lineage: Eukaryota > Metazoa > Arthropoda > Insecta > Hymenoptera > Ichneumonidae > Campoletis > Campoletis sonorensis. Next base: position 535,245 of record JACEOJ010000087.1, read on the forward strand.
TGAAGGACGAAAGGAAGGAAGACCCAAGGATAGTGTAAAGTGAAAAAAATAAATGTTTTTATCCCAAATTTGACGTACGACTTGGTGCACGAAGTTGTGACTGGGCCGAGGGAAAAATAGAACGAAATAAGCACGTAAACCAGAAGATGAGGTTTTGTTTTCACATTTTCAAATACTTTTTATTCGTACAATTATCATCGGTACTCCTAGAATATTTACATGTCTCCAAATTTTCGGGATCTGTAATGCGACTATACACGGGCTGCCGGTAAATACGCGGGTCACTGTTTTTTTTTGTGTGTTTTAAGTTTTATTTTTTTTTAAATCTTGCCTGTCATGATATTAATTTAGACTCGAAATATTGTTTGCTTTTTTTTGCTTCTGTAAACCATATACAGTGTGTGTCTGTACTGTCTGTGTTTATGTTTTTATGCTACAAGTACTATAATGTATTACGGGGCGTAATATTCGTTGAGAAAGGGCGGAGGGGGGGCAACGAGGGGCGGCAGGGGTTTATCGAATGCAGAAGACAAAAAAATGACAGCAAATGTTTGGAATTCGCCGAATTTTTTGTTTTTCCGTTTTTTCGTCGCTCAAACGTCAAACGAAAATAATGATTATTCAACACTGGAAAAAGGCTTTGCGCTGACGTGTAAAAAATCTAAATGCCACCACACCCTAAAACACGCTTAACTCGATTCAATGTTTTTTTTTTTTTTATTATTATTTTTTTTTCTCATTTCTCTCTCTCTCTCTCTCTCTCTCTCGCTCGTTTTATCATTTATATTTGTAAATAAAAAGCCGGAACGCGCGCTCCGAGTGCGTGAATACTTTCTTCGTTTGCCAACTTACGAATGCATGGTATTTTTTTTTTTTTTTTTTTCATATTTTTTCATTTTTTTTTCTTCTTAATACTTTTTCGTTTTGTTGAATTTTTAAATCGGGTGTGTTCGAGGTGAGCAAGCGACTAAAATATCCGCGAGCGTATTGCGCACTTCGTATCTCGTTTTCGACTTTCTCGTCTTCGCATTGATACGATTTTTTTTAATGATAATTATAATTATTGATTTATAATTATAATGAATTATTTTTTAAAATGCCTAACATCTCGGTATTGTTGTTATATCACGAATATAATCTCTATCTATGGTGCTTCCCCGTTCGTAACTGTACAATGTAAAATATAATTCCATCTAGCTAGTAGCGGCTCTGAATACAATCGGGCCCTTTCGCACCTTTTCTTTTTATTATTATTATTTTTTTTTAAATATTTTTTTTCGTTTTCTTTCATTACATCGATACAATCGATACGATTTTTTCTCTTTATCAAGCTGATACACCGAAAGAATTATTTTAAATAACCTCGAAAATCGTAAGTACGAAAATACGTGACAAAAATTTTTATATCGTTATCGAACTCAATGGAATTTTCTTTTTTTTTTCTGGACTCATCAGAATAAGTCTCCGTGTTTATTATTTCTCTATTCATTTTGGAAAAATTCGAGAAAAAATGCATTTTTAACACGTGTCATTTTAATTTTTTAATCTGAAAAGAAATTTCAATAAAAATTACGTACTTTTTCTCGTCCAAGTTTTTTTTTTCCCAAACAGCCAAATTTCATGAGAAAGTAAAATTAAAATTTCACCGTGCAGTAGATTAATTCGAATTTTCTAAAAATAAAAAAAAAATCAATAAAAATAGAAAAATCGGATAAATTTTCATCGAGCTTGACGATGAGACTTTCGAGAAGCTGTGCAATAAACCGTTGAAATAATTATTCAATTATTTACGAGCTTGGAACTAAAAAAATGTCTCAATTATTATTAAAAACAGTTTTTTTTTCTCCATCGCGTATTTTGACATCGATTCGAAGCCCGAATTGAAGCATAAAATAGAATAATGAAAAATAAATAATTCTTTCGGTATACGAATCCGGTTCGTCGATTCGTAACTGTTTGTTTTTGCGTGTTTTTTTTAAATGATTTTTTATCAATAATTGGAATGCAAAATTTCGTGTTGATTATTTTCAAACGGAAGGTTACATCGCACGAGTGTTTTATTGTGTGTATTCGTGTATCGTATGCACTTGAAGATGTTTTCTCGTAATTTTTTAAATATCGTATAGAAGTGATTAGCTTAGTATACAAATATTAGTCGTCGGTACATTGAAGGATATGCGGATAGAGGTAGGGGCAGTGAGAACGATATGCGTATTAATTATTCATCATTCGTAATTCCATTGTTATTTTTTTTTTTCATCGTTTTTTTTCTTCTTTCTTTTTTTTTCTCAATAATAATTTATCTTCTCTTTCTTTGTTTCTTTCTTTCTTTCTTTCTTTCTTTCTTTCTTTCTTTTTGGACATACTCGTCAATTTTCTTTCTAGCTATAGAATTTATTTTCGAAAGCACAACCGCACCCGATATCGTTGATACTGCCCGGATAAGTTAGCCACGTAATACAAAGTCGACATTGATATTTTCTTCTTCTTCTTCTTTTTCTTCTTCTCGTATTTTTACCATTTTTCATCTTTCTTTTTTTTCGACTCCTTCAATCCTCTCTCTTCTCATTTATTATAAATCTACGGATTATTATTCGATTCTCTGACACTCACACATTCGCACACGGACACAATTTCTCTCTCACTCGCTCTCTTTCTCTCTCACTCTCTCTCATCGAACTGTACATTCTTTTATTTTTGAAATTTGTCCTTTGGAATTTATCCAGGACATAAATCTCTCTCTCTCTCTCTCTTTTTCTCTCTTTCTTTTTTTTAACATTCTGTCTTTCGTTTACGCGGTTATTTTTCGAACGATTATAGCAATCTCTGAGGACAGTAATTGTTGCTTTTTTTTTGTGTGCGTAGGTGCACCGAGAGTAGAAAACGAAACAAGTTTTTTTTTAAATTGTTTAATTGTTTTTTTGAGTTTTGAACGAAAGATAATGGAACAGTCGATTAGTCGGTGGGAACGAAGATAGTTTATTTGAGAGTAGTTTATTCGGTCCTTTTGAAAGAGGACGGAAATTTGTTTGGAATTTAAAAGAAAAAGATAAAAAAGAAAGTAAGGTAATGACGAGGTTGATTATTTCAAAGGAAATACTTTTTTCATAGCTATCCGCGGAAAAATATCTGTTTTTTTTTTTCGCATCAACAACAACAACAACAACAACGACAACAATAATGCGAGATTTTAATTGGAAATATTGTGAAAAGAGCGATACCCCGATTGGTTTAAGAATAAGAAGTTACTAAGTTCGAGGAAGAAAATATGAAGAAGATTTTGAAGTTTGAATCGTTGACGTGCAACCAATTTTTTTTTTTCTTTTCTTCAAAGATTTATATTAACAGAATATTAAAATCTTTTAATATTTTCTTTATTTTTAGTCAAATCTTTTTTTTTTGAAATCTTTTGACGTTTAAAAACTGTCCAAATTTTCCTTGATTTTTGGTTTCGTATCAACGCAACGTCGTTCAAGATTTTGACGAAGAAAACAAAAATCCCAAAAATCTGTGAAAGTCGATTCGAAATTATTTCATTGGTTCAAGATTTTAGAGAAAACTTTCGTTTCGTTCATAGAATTACGAATAAAAAATAGAACTTTCCCCTGAAATCGAATTCCTAAGGAACCGACAAAAAAATGTGATAAAAAATCTCTTGAAATGACTGAAGAAAAATTGAATTCCAAATGAAACCAAATAAAAATCGACTCTTCGACTCGAGCCAAAGAATTTCTAGACTTCCGTTCGAAATTTCGAGACGAACTGAGTGAAAAAATGAGATAAATCGAGAAAAAAGTTGCACCCCAACGACGCGGACTTCGGTATCGTAAAAAAATGACTTACGAAGCTACAGATAATTTTGTTTTCATGAAATTCGCATCGGCAATGGCACCCGTTGTGTGTCAAGTGTATTTGTGTGAATAAAATAGTATGAAGCGCCTCTCGCCACGATATTTGGACTTATTCATTGAATAAAGTCGTACTCTCAGTTCCTCGAATCGATTCTAAATTTTGTGTCATCAAGATATTCGTATTTTGACGTTTCTTTTTTTTCCCATACGTTTCATTGATTTATCATTGGTTTCCTGCTGATTTATCGGCCGCAAGGACTGTGTCGTTCGTTCAATAAAATCTATATAATTCAATAAACAATTTACACGCGTAACATAATATTTATAAATATTTCGTAATATAATATAATATTTTTCTATACAACAATAGGTTTGTCTGCGGTAAAGTGAATTTTAGGATAAAACGGTCGTCGCACCTCGCTTGACATATTTTTTTTTCACTTTTTCCACCACGATTTTCTCTGCGCACTTAGTGTCAAAGTTTTTGAGAATCGTTTTTCAACAATCGAGAAGATTACTTTGCACGATTTTTCGTCGATTTCTCTGAATCGCCTGAAGCTTTTAATCTGATTTTTTCAAGACTTCGCTGACAAATGTTCTCGGAGGTTGCAACTTATCGGGCGTTCGTAATTCGTAGCGAAAATTTCAGTTTATCCGCGCGCGTTTAAGTCTCTGTACACTAAAAACCCACATTTACACATTTTGTTCGAATTTTTCCACTCGCTTCGTCGGCTCAACGACGAACCGAGGATTGTTCGTAATGGGCGCAAAGTTTTCATGCTTTTGCCTCCTTTCACAAATCTCTATCTTTTTATTCTTTAAATTATTTTTTGTCTCGTTACGGGTCATCAGTCTTTGCTCGCCTTCTGTTTGCACGATTTTTGCTTCTTCTTTTTTTCGGGAAGAATTATTCCCTCGTTTCAACAATTTCGTTGCAACTTTTTTTTTTATTTGTTTTTTTTCTTGTTTTTTTTTTCGGCAGGCTAATTTACATGCGATTCGAATAAAAATCGGTGTCGCAAGCAAAATTCCTAAACGTACCATTCCTTGATGTCTTTGAGTTCGCGCTTTTTGCCGTTTTTGCTCGAACCGGCACCCGCTTTCGTCGAACCGTTGTATTGCTGTCCCGAACCAGCGGCCGCTCCCAACAACGCGGCGTTTGGATCCTGACAAAAGTTTTTCGTCTCGTCCACTTTGTAACTCGTCTCTGGACGATTTTTGAACTTTAAGATCAACAGGATTATGAGAACTATCGCGATCAACGCTCCCGCTATTATCGCTATCACCAGCGCCGCGCTCTTCGCTGCGTCCGAATGTATGCTCGGCACTTTTGGTATTTCCTTCGTCTTCGGCGGCGTTGGGATCGGCGGATATGTCTCCGGTGTGTATATCGGCGGATCTGTCATCTTGCTCGTTGTCGGGTGCGTCGTTATACTCGTTGGACGATGCGTCGTTACGGTACTGCAAATCGTTAATTTTATTATTTTCATTGAAATTTTTAATGTACTTTTTAACGGTTTACATTACACTCGAAAGTGCCAAAATGAGTCAATTTTAATAATAAATTTTTTTATTTGCTTTAATAAATGCATAAATAAATAAATAAATAAATAAATAAATAAATAAATATCGATGCTAATGAGATTGCAAAACGAAAAATAAAAATAAAAAAATGAGCTAACTGTTGTACGATTTATAAATAAATAAATAAATAAATAAATAATTGAATGAATGAACGAATAAATAAAAATATCTGTAAAAAATAAATAAATATCGATTCTGATGAGATTGCAAGAAGAAAAATCAATATTAAAAAATGAGCGCAACTGTCGTACGATTTAACCGACGGAGAAAAACCGAATTATTGCTCAGAGTTGACAAAAAAAACTAAGGCTTTGTCAAAGCCGATTCTTTGGAGTGAATTTTTCAAAAAAATGACAGATTTAAATTGTAAAGTAAATAAAATTTTCTTTCTTTTCTTTTTTTTCGTGTAAATACCAAAAAAGATGATGAAAATTTGGTAAATTACTGTTTAGAATCGTCTGTACCAACAAATTTACCTGAACAAGAAAAAATTTTAGTGAAAAAATAAAAATAAAAAAAAAACAGTCGCGAAGTATTTTAAACGATAATAACGAATGGAGAAAAATCCTCTAATCTATTTTTGTGGCCAGAAAAATGATATACTTTTCCACTGGAACGTTTTTTTAAAATCCTCGACTAAAAAAACATGAGCGTTGCTTAAAAATAGGAATTTTTTCCGTCATCCTTACGGTCGACAGTTGTCGAGTAATTATTGGACCGAATTTCCGTGAAAAAAGAATTCGATGACAGTTATTTCGTATTTTTTTTTTTTCGTTTATACTGAAAAATGGTATTTTAGTCCATATTCTTAAATACTTTGAATCGATCGAGTGTTGCGCGAGGCACGTGCACACAAAAACACGTCGAGGCCGCGTCCGCTTCGAGAAACTTGTTGCATTTTTCTACCGCGTCGTACCCTTGACGTTTGTTTACAAATAAGAGAATCCGAGGGCACCAAAGATTTGGGAAAATATTTGTATTTATCGGAATAAAAAAGGACAATACGTACCTTGAGTGAGTGGTTTCGGCTGTGACAGTGCTCGAGACATTGTATCTGTTGGTAACGGTGACTCGAGAGACGGTTGTCGAGCTCGAGGACGTTTGTTCGTTCGTTGTTTGGCTCGTGGGTATTTCACGTTGCGTCGTGTACGTCACCGAACTCGAATCTGAACAAACGAATGAACGATCGTTTAAGAATAAACCGAATTATTCGAGCGAAAGACACGACGATTAACCACGACTATTTATTCTTTATTTTATTTCTCATCGTCGAACGAACGAACGATAAAACGCGATGATATGGAGGTGGCCGCGTATTACGCGTGCGTAACTCGATTCAGGGACGTATCGAAACTACGATAGAACGGTTATGTCGCAGGCTGAGGAACAGAGACTCTCTCGGTTTGTTTAGGTTTTTCCTACGCACACGCTCCTCGGATTTGTAGGAAAACATTTTTTTTTCTTTTTTGTAATAACGTTTTTTTTATCGATGTTGCGACTGTGCTCGGGGCATGAAAAATTGTGTTGTGTACACAGGTTTAATTATCGAGTTTAATATGTTTCAGTTTTTCTGGTTTTTTGGACCAACGGATGATTATATTGATTATTTTGTTTTTTAACGATATTCAAGAACTTTTTTTTCTCGAAAATTTGTGGTTTTATTAAATTATGAATTAAATCCTTGCAAGCGATTTCAATTTTTCGATTTATTTTGGGGTTTACTCGAAGCTGACAGTTCAAAAGGATAACAAAACAGATTTTTTGAAAATTTTTATGCAAAAATTAAATTCCGGTCAATAAAAAAAATAGAAAATTAATTCAGAAGTCAAAATTTGACTTATTTGACTACAGAGTCTTTTTGGTTTCTGAAAAATGGGCAAAATTCATGTAAAATAATACGCAGTGGATCGTAAAACTTTAATTGTTTCCCGTAATTTGAAATTTACGCGAGAATTATGTTAATTACAGTAAAATATGAAAATTGCCCTAAAAATGAAGAGATAGAAAGTTAATAAAATGATCGAAAAACTGACAATTGGCAAATTTTGACAGCAGGATCGTAAATTCCCGAAAAATATGTCAAATGAGAGTAAAGCAAAGAACGAGAAAGTAAATATTCACTTGTGCCGGCGAATTTGAAAATTAATTGAATCCAAAAACCTTATTTTTATGTTTTGATGCAAAAAAAAAATGCAGATTTTCAAAAATTTCAATATTTTCTTATTTTCCCTCGATTCCAGAGAATTTTCAAGTCAATTTTTCAAACACGATTGTTTTAGTGTTCACACTCGTAATTACGGAGAAATAATGAATCTCTAAAAATCTAAAAATCGAATTAAGAACGGCTGGTCCGTTGAAACGAGGAGTCGAAACGTCAACCGGCGAAACGCTCCCTTATTTCAACATCGAGAATGAACACAAAAACACGCGCACTCGATACGTTTTATTTTTTTATTTTTGCGTGGCACACACAGACTTGAGTTACCGACCAAATGACGTTTTTTCTCGTACGTGCCATCCTCGCGAGAGGTTCGCATGCGAACCGGAAATAGAGCCGGAAAACGATCGATACAAGAAAAAAGAGATGTATAACAAATTAATGGAATCGAGAGAACTAAGAAATTAGTATTTTTTTTTTTTTTCAACGTAACTTACAGTTTTTCTCGTTAAATATTTTCGCTCGATATTTTCACGTGTTTCTTCGTATTCGACTTTGAAAACGTAGCCAAAAACTGTGTAAAAAAATTTGATGAAAAACTCGAATTTTTTCGAAGAAAAAAACAAAACATTCAGACGAATTCCAAGAAAATTGTTCGTGTTGACAATTTTATCAAAAATAATGATAAAAAGTTTATAAAAATAGTAAAAAATTGAAAAATGGTGGTCAATGCTCGAAAATCGAGAATACTGAGAAACCCTCGAGGTTCGGAATTTCGTAACTATCTAACAACACGAGGGACGTATTTTTGTGAGAGTTCTGTGTCGCGAGTTAGTCGGCCATTGGACGCGTATCGGTCTCGGTGGGGATTTTCCAAGTGGAGGGAGGTGGTGAGAGAAACGTGCGCGTGGCTCATGAGAAAACATACGAAAGGAGAAAACGAGAGGGCGCGTGTGCGCAATTTTTTCTTCGAATTTTACAAATTTGTGCTCGTTTTTTATCCTATTTTTTTTTTTTTCCTTTTCTCATCATTTTTTCCGACTATATTTTACGACACACGCTTTTCCAATATCCGCTGAGTCGATGCACTGCAGTCGACCAACTCGCTCGGTCACTGACGTCGGTTCAAAGTTCAAAGACTCACAGAAAGGCATTGACATGAGTTTTTTTTTCCACGTGCATTTATAACTGATTAAATATTCAGATAAAACGAAAAACGATCAACATTTGGGTTCAACATTATTACGATTGTCAACATTTAAAAAAAATGGATTTAAATCAAACTTTCAATTAATTTTATTAGAAATAAAATTTGAGGAGGTTCAAGAAAATAAAAAAACGAGTAGAAAGATGTTTTTTTTTTATTCTTTTGGGTCCATTTGACATTTCGAAAACAGGAAAAAATTGATTTCATTCTTTCCCGAATTAAGAACAACACGAAACCTTTATTTTTCTCGAACTACGAAACTTTTCAAAAAAAGGGCATCAGAATATTTACTTCTAAAACTAAAAATAAGTAAAAATATTGGAACAATGACGTAGAAAATTTGTCAGATTATTCTTCGAACTGAACTCTTCTAAATATAAATTAAATAAATGTGTTTAATTTTTGATAATTTTTATTATTAAAAAATCGATATTTACGTGAGTTTAAAAAAAAAGCTTTTCGTATTTTTGTCTCACCGTGTAAAGTATTGAAATGGCGTCTGAAATTATTCCTCGATTATAAATGTACGAGTCAAATATCCTGAAGGCTGGTGAGTTTGAGCGAAATTGATCTAATAATTAGTTAATTTGGCCGGGGTCGATATTCCAAAATTGAACATTTGGCGAAACAATGTAGAGTTATAAGTAAACTCGGCGGAAATGAATATTAACGTAAGGTTCATTGTACAAGAGACGAGAAAATGGATCGATGAGGGCAAATAGGCTGGGGGCGTTTGTTCCGAATGTGGATTTAAATGAAAATAAATAAGTGAATATCTGTTGAAAAATAATGCTCACCGGTAGCCGATGTAACGAAAATTCCTTCGGTCGTTCCCGAGTCCCCGGAGCCTTCGCCACAGTCTTCCTCGTCGTCGCAGGACGGACGGGCTTCGATTCTTTCCTTCGTGCCTGGTACCTTGGGCCTCGGAGGTCTTGGCGATCTCGTTGGTGCCACGTAAACCGGCGTTATCAGATCATCTGTCAAAAAAAAATAAAAAACAATATGATTCTTCATATTTGCAGACGATATTTTCACCAAAATCTTAAGAAAACAGCAAAAAGTTGCTTCAAAATTCGCGAAAGGAGTGAAAAACTTGTTTTTCTTTTTCTTTTTTCAAAGATTATTTTTCTTTCCATAGAATTTGTGTAATTGTAAAATATTCAGACAAAATTGTGTACATTTTTTAAGTAAAATTTTCAGTTAAAATTGAAATGACGTGGAATTTTTCTAGACATTCAAATTTTTGGGTACGAAACCTAGTGATTTTTTTTTTTAATCTTTCAAAATTATAAAATAAATAATCAAAAAATTCTAGAATCTCTGATTTTTATTGTTTTCAATTATTTCCACGTGCGAGTCTAGGGAAAAAAAAGAAACAAACGTTTATCGATCAGAAATATCGCAGTCCATTTGAGCGAAACAATTACGATTCGGAATGCGAAAAAAAAGGGAAAAAAAGTTAAAAAAAAAGGTAGTATCTCGATAAACGGAAAGTTTAGCGTCACTTGTCATTAGTATTTGAGTTGGTTCATGCGAATACGGTGAATCGTGTTTGCCGCATCGTAGATCTTAACACCTGGTTCGTTAAGCGAAGTTCTTATCGAAAGTCCGATAATCGGGCGGTTCTCCTAGTCATTACGTATGTATGCTCGGCTTCATTTTCTCCAGCGAGCTTCGCCAACACAGAAAGCCAACGTCGCTTTGGATCGATCTTTTCTCGTCGTTCCCCCTCGCGGGGAGTTTCCACCGATCAATACTAAACTTCGACGTCAGTTTTAAACTTTTTTTCTACCATTTTTTACAGATTAATGATTAACTGGAATCAAATTTGACAGAAAAAAGAGAACGAGGCGATTTGATCGATTCATTTTTTCGTGTTCTACAAAACTGTCAGGCAATCGTAAACATTTTTCACAACAAATGACATCGCAAGTGTCAAAAACGACAACGTCAAATGGTAATTTTGATTAAAAAAACCGAAAAACAACAAATTTAGAAAAAACTCATCAAAATCCAAAAAGTAATTGAATTTTATAGATTGATTTATTAACTCGATTAATGGCTTAAATAAAAAACCTTGAAGCAGCAAAAAAATTTGCACTGATAAATAAAAATGGCAACGAAATAATAGAATCGTCGATGTTGACGTAAAAATCATGTAAAATCTTGATAAAAAAAGAAACAACGGTATAATTTTGGTCTGAATGTTTAAAAATAATAATAATATTAGAAAATATTGAAAAAAAAGTATAAATAAACTTTGGAAATGGAGAAAAAAGAAAAAAGAGTGTCAACTGCATGTCAAAAGTGTATTTTAAGTGGAAACAGAAGTAAGTTTTAATGAAATAGGAAGGAGCGAGTTGGGAGACGAAAAATCGAATAAAGAAGAAGAAGCGTGTAAGCAAAGAGGCCGCGAGACATTGTTTGGTCGTTGTCACTCTCGTTCCGGTCCCGGGAACGACCATTGATTCAGTTTTTAGTCAGTCGGAGAAGATTTGAGAACGGGCTCGCAGGAGCCGCGAGGAGGTACGCAGTGAAAAGCGGCGTCGAGTGGTGGGGGGTTCGAAGTTTTACGCCGCGCAGCGTATGAGAACGAGAGAGCGGATTCTAAATATGCAAATGAATCGGAGATAGAAGCGGGCGAGCATGAAACCGGGAAGGTCGTACGAGGCGAATGAGAAGAGAAGCAACACGCGTTTTACCCGCTCCGAATGTTGGAGGCGTGTTTGTGTGACTGTGCGTGGCGTTTTGAATCGTGATAATCTCGTACGAGTCGAAAGACCAACGAGAAAGGTCGTGTAGAGGTCATTTTTCTAGTGAATTCAGAATAAACAAATATTCACGACGACTTTTTATAAGGTTTCGACGAAGATCACGAGATTTTTAAGGCAATTTGGTGCAGAACTCGTTGATTAGATTGTGTTATTATTGTAATTAAAAGATCGAAGTTCTTGATGTTCGGAAAATGTGGGAAATATTTCGAACTTTTTATTAAAACTCAAATTACCGAAGTTCTTATCGATTCGAATTAAAAATTGAAAATTCGGTGCAAAAAGCCCTTAAAAGTTGACCTTAGAGCAATAAGGGCTCAAATTTGAGAAATACTAGGAAAAAAAAAAAATTGTGGTAAGAGTCGCCAGGGCGACAGTGCCTTACCAGTTTATATGTGTGTCCATCCTTGTCTAGGGGAGTGCTAAACGTCTCTCCTTTCATACTACACAACCCTCGCAGCCGTTCCGCCGCTTTATATAGAAATCGAGCGCAAACTTACCGTTTGTGAGAAACTCGTTTTTTGGTTATAACTCGCGTTTGAATGATCTGAGATTAAAAGTTCAGAGGAACAATATTTTCGTAACGTTGAGGTACAATTTTTCGTGAAGGTTTCAACTTTTTATAATTAATTCGTAATTAATCAATTTTTCGGCAATAACTCAGTTCTCGATAGTCCGAGGCGAAAATTTCCGAGGAAGAATATTTTTTAAATAGCGAGGTACAATTTTTCATGGGGTTTACAATGTTGTAGAATTATTTTGTTAATTGATCAATTGGACTGCGACGTTTTGTCGAATCAGATGCTAGTTTACTTACGAATGTTAGTGAACTTTTTTGTTTTTTTTTTTTACTTACACGTACCTGATCGAGGATCGTAAACTGGCCTACATTCTTCCTCGTCTTCGTCGTCGCCAGCGCAGCCACTGCCAGCTCCAGAGAATATTAAATCGTCCATCACTCCAGGAAGTCCTGAGGCTGGTGTCTTTGGAAGAAAGAAAAAAACATTTCTTTTTGTACTTCTTAAGGCCTTAGGCCACTCTAGAGGCCGAAATAAATAGGCTTTTTGCGGATTTTTTTTCAGGGATACTACGAAATAAATGGAGACTACAAAAACGGGATTTTATCATACACACCAGTGACTGTTTACAATAATTTTTTTGAAGCGATTTATTTCAAAGTGGCGGCTGTGCAGCGTTTTCGCGATTACGTCTCCGTTTTTTCAGGCTCCACGGCCGGACTTACAGCTCCCGTAATTTTTTAATCATAATGAGCCAATGATTTTTTTCGATTATATATAACAACTGCTACAGAAGTACGCAGGATTTTTGCGATACATTGATTTTTGGCCAAATGGCGCACTTCTAAAGTGGAAAGTGATAAATTTGCCTAAAAAATCGTCAGATAATTGTTAATAACAAATGAACTGTGCAATATAAAGAAAAAATCCCACGTACTTCCATAGACAATGTATTTTCAAAGATATATTCAAAATTTCAAGTCAATCGGTTGAAAATTGTCTGAGTTATGAGTCCGGCCATCTTAAAAAATGAATTTTTGAGCTAAACGCGTTCGAAGTTTTGAGTAGCTCGCTGCGGATCAGACGGCCTTGTACTAAGATTCGAAAACCGAGTAGTCAGAAATTTTTCCTGGCCATAATCTATTGGGACAAATTTTGAGGTCCTAAGAGACCGAGTAAAATAAAAAAATCGTATTTTCGAAAATTCTAGGGTGGCCTAAGGAAAAAAAAGCTTTCTTACCTGTTGCATTCTCTGAAGCGGTGCAGTCCTCTCGACCAGACTTCCCGGAGGCAAGGGTTGAACGTCGCCTCTAATAGTGATTACGACGCGATCTTCCCTCGCGGAAGCAACTTCCAAGATCCGAGCTCCATTGACGACCAAACCTGAGATGACCCCCAAAAAAGGTCTCTCAACCCTTCCGTTGCTGCGATTCCATCTTCCGCCGACCTGGATGGTCGATTGGCTGTTGAAAACCGTCAATTGAGAACCTGCAACGAAGAAGAAAAAAAAAACACTTCTTGTAAAACAGGTTCTGCATAATCAATAAGAATTAACGAGTCCCATGTCAGTCCGATTCTTTGTCCGGTCAGTGTTTCCGTTTGACCGGACACCAGGGCAGCATAAAAGCGTGAAGATGTTAAAACGTCGACCGCGACACCCACCAGTTTTGACCACCTCGCTCGACCATAAGAATCCTGTTCTCCTCCAGGAACAACTTTCTCTTCTTCTTTCTTCGCCCTTTTTGCCCACATGCTTTTTTACTTCTTATTACCAAAGGGCTATATTCTCCCAGGGTCTAAATTTGGTTAGTTTTGGGAACAGGCGAGCATGTGCTCGACGAAGGGCGATACCCTACCCGAAAATGAGTTCCGGCATCAATTTCTATCAAATCCGTTTGATAACAAACCTTCCGGTACAATTTAGTGTTGTTTTTATTAAGATCGACCATTTGTCACGTGATTCTCGAAGCCTGGCATCGTTAAAAGTTGTTTTCAGCCATAAACGCCAATGACTAGTAGTAAAAATCGATGTTTTAGAGCCCGCACCGTAGATCCGTTCGGTCGATATGTAAATCGAGACAGCAGATAGAATCGGGCCAGCATAAGGCCCTCGGAGGTATCGAAACCGGCGACCGGCCCAGCGGTCGATCGTAAAAAATCGATAACGTAACTATGATTTTTTGACTAGGCGAGCAGGAGGCGAGGAACGGCGGGTTCGTTAAAAACCGGACGTGTGGGTTGGTCCGGGAGAGCGAAGTTTATACCCGCCCACATTCTAATACGGTGTGAGCGAGTATCCGGCGTTTCTCGGTTCTTTACAAACACGCATATTCGTAGCCAACGGTTTCGCGAGTCTTAAGCTTAAGGGGTCGCTGCGTGTACACGCCTCGGCGTCATTATTCGTAATAGGAGAGTAACACGGAGGAACGTTAGTCTATTTTTTTCATCCTTCCATCGAGCTCGACTCGAAATATTTTAACGACTGCTTTTTTACGCTACTTTTTTCGTCGTTACGAATATCGAGTTTGAGAAAAAATGACTTTTCGAACGGTTTGACAGGAGATCAGAAGACTTTAGAAACTTTATCCCCCGAGCAAGACTTTTTTTAGGCAATTGGGAGGAGAAAAAAAAGAGAAAAATTACACCTGCTCCCCAGCCATTACTTCCATCACTAAAAATCGACTCTGCCGAGCAACATTCCTTCCATTCCATCTGACACTTGTCGTCCGAGCATAGTCACTCTACCAGTGACGTATAAAAATGCAGTTGGTCGCTTACACACGCTGCTCTGACCAAGTTTTCGTCAATTTATGCTCGGAGCTTGCCAGAGAATTTCAAACTGACAGGAGCCTCGAAATCCCTGGCTTCCACGGTATCAGGAGCAACTCGAACCACGTTTTTTTCATGTTTTTTTTTTTTCTCTTAAATTCTAGAAACCAACGAATGCAAGAAATATTCAGCCCATTATTCCTTCACGCCTTCGTGTGTGTTTTTTTTCTTGTTTGTTTACACATTCACGGAAGCGGAAAATAAACAGAGGGTCGAAAGTCGAAATACTTCGTGGTCAGAACATGTGACAAGTGTCATTGACGCCACATTCCAATCTGAAGAAGTCCAATAAACTGTATCACCTTACTAGGAGAACATGAACCGATGATGGGTGCGGTCGAACAACGCTTCATGGCCATCTTTCACCAGGCAATCTGCCTCTTTTCTCTCTCTCTCTCTCTCTCTCTCTCTCTCTCTCTCTCTCTCTCTCTCTCTCTC
>JACEOJ010000087.1:550610-561330 GCA_013761285.1 Campoletis sonorensis
CTCTCTCTCTCTCTCTCTCTCTCTCTCTCTCTCTCTCTCTCTCTCTCCTCCCACCACTTTCAAACCCGATGCCACGAAATTCATAGTACGGAGGAGGTTTCACTCGACACTTTCGTTAAGAAGGATCGATCCTTTCTCGTGCCTCCCACAAATTCCAAGTTTAATTGTTCAAAATTCCTATGAATCTTCTTAACAATCGTACTCAACTGTGGCTCAAATTTGAGCAAGTTTGATCGTTTAGAAATCGAGTTATTAGTTGTAAAATATCGTCGTTTTTTCGTCACTTCCCTTAAGACCTCGTGATAAAGTTGCGATTTTAAACACTGAATATCTCGATTACCAGACGGTGAAACCTTGCCAAATGTTTTTACACAATACGACGCTCGAGAAGATTCACGCACTATTCAAAAAATGATCTTGGAACAATTGTATTTGATTATTTTTGACAGATTGTTACACAAAATTATTGAGGTATTGGATTAAGTATTTTTCGTTGTTTTATTCGTTGTTATTTTCGTAAAAATAAAGTTGAATCGAACGTTTGAAAAAATTGAGAAAAACAAGTAAGAGCTGTCAACTTTTCAACAAAAATCATAAAATTCGTATTCCAACTGAAAAAATTGTCGAAATGGTAAAAAAATAATCGACGACGTCGTCCGCATTCAATAAAAACAACAAAATGACTGTTTATCCGACGAAATACAGAAAATTTCGAAGTAAAATCGTCGAAATCTTGACTCGATATTCGAACGTCCGTTAATCGAATTCCCCGAAGAATTAAACATCGCTGGTTTAGGAAAAGGTTTTGTTACTTCATTAAAAACAGGTGGCGCATGTCTCAAGTTGAAAACACGTGACAACTGGCATCCCGAAGCAATTAGCTCTTGTACGACATAATCTAAATTAATAAGTAAACTGCCAGGAAAACATCGGCGAGGAGGCGGTGGCTTCAGAGAGAAGAGAGAGCCGAGGCTTCGCACCACGCGCTGTAAGTGGGTTAGGTTAAGGTGTTGGCCGAGGCGCGTTCTCTAGACGCTCGGACGAGTGGCGCATTCGGTTAAAAGGTAACAGGAGTCGAGAAACAACGCGGAGATAGAAACGAAGCAAAATATAAATAAATAACCCAAAACATCCGAGTCTCGACCTATTTTTCAGAATGCGTGGATATTTTTTGAGCAGAGACTCAATTTTGGCAACGAATTAAAACGTGTTACAATTTTTGACTGAGAAATAATTGATTTTTGAGGTAAATTCAATTAAAAAAGAAAATAATTGCAGGGTTTGTTTTTAAATCAGAATTTACCGGAAATTTTAAGAACCATGTTTTTTCTTATCGACTGAAAAAAATCTCCCCTTCATTTCGATTTTTTAATTTAAAATAATTGATTTTTGAGGTTAATTTAGATTTACACAAAATTTCAATCGCAGGGTTTTTTTTTAATATTAGAATTGACTGGAAATTTGAAGAACGATGTTTTTTTCTATTAAATAAAAAAAATTGTTCATTTTTTGTGTGTATTTTATACGGAGCTGTGAAAAGTGAAGATTTTTATGGAATGAAAATAACGTTTCGTATACATGCTGATTTTTCTTCTATTTTAAGAGGGATAATTTTTCGGTTTGAATTCTCCTCGCGAAGTATCGAAGTATTTACCATATATTTCGAAAAACTAAACGATTTTTTTCCGTCTCGTAATCCGGTGGCGAAATACCGTCAAAATAATGCTCGAAAAACGTTTTTTTCGGTGTATTGTTTGCGAGTTCGTTGAGGTTTATCAAATGAAATATATTCTACCATTTTGTTGTCATATCCTGAATAAAATTCGTCATATCCTTTCAAATATTAAAGTATAAAGAAATCCTAAAATCCTTGAATAATAAAATATAGAAATATAAACACGCGCACTGCCACAAAGTGGCTACGAAGTATACAAACATGGCGTCTACTCCCGACAGACTGGCGGAGCTACGCACGCACGGTTGCGTAGGAGCTTAGCAACGAGACTGAGAGAGAGAAAGAACGAGGCGAGTCTCTAGTGAGCGGGAGAGCCCGCAAGGCATTCCTAGTCGCGTTCGTGTTTAGAAATACCCCTTTCGATGGCTTGTTCTCCTAATAACTCTAAACACGCTTTCATCGACAAAATGATTGATTGACTTGGCATACGGGAGCAACGCCGATAGTCTAGTTCATAATACGAATCGTGTCGAATTATCGTCCTCAAATCTCTGTATTTTTTCTTTTTTTTTTTATCTTAGAAATTAATGTTTTTTTTATAAATCCAGCGAGTATGAAGTTTCAACGGGAAGAGGTATTTCGTAGCAGGAAAGAAGCTTCGAGGCTCGATCTTTTTATTCTCTGTTTCGTCAATAATTATCGATTTTGATTGATTGATTCTCAAATATTTATTGGTGTCCAGTTTCCGCGGATTTGTTTTAATTTACTCGAGAATAAGTGAATTTTGTTTTAACAAATACGTTGATTGGATGAAGCTCAATTTTTTTTGTTCCTCGATTTAGAAAATCAACGAACTTTGACCCGAAGCTGGTAAAGCAACTTTTCAAATCGATCTATTGTCGATAATAACAATTCAGTTTCGAAAAAAATTGTCTTTTCAGATGATTTAATAGACAAATTGTGTTTTTTTTTCTTTTTTTTTTGGATACGAATCGAACATTGTTTATCAATTTTCATTTTACGGTTTTGTTAACATCTCTCGAACTCGATCACGTGAACAAGGACGAAAG
Organism: Campoletis sonorensis; assembly: GCA_013761285.1. Lineage (NCBI taxonomy): Eukaryota > Metazoa > Arthropoda > Insecta > Hymenoptera > Ichneumonidae > Campoletis > Campoletis sonorensis. Next base: position 553,356 of record JACEOJ010000087.1, read on the forward strand.
TCGCTCATGGCTCTCGGCAACAGTCGAGAGGAACAGGCGCACCAACAGGTTATTCTCGTGCCTAGTAACTTCTTTGGCGCACATATCTATATATAGAGAAAACGAGTAGTCGCCTCCTCCACCTTCTCCTCCTGCTTCTCGTATGTTTTCGCCTAGCCTCCTGCTACAACCCCATACTTGCCTGGTGCTTCTAAACACTTGGCTTACGTTAGCACGGCCCTAACCTCTCTGACGTTTGACCGTTCAACGATCGCTTTATTTCCTAGACATCGTCCAGCTTCGTTTTCATCCCTTATTACGATTCTAGCTCAAACCTATCTATATAAACATATATTCTTCGTTCTCTTGAATTTTCGTAGCTGTATGGACGGTTGTCATTCTTTAGGCGCGCCAAGACTGCGTTTCCGACGTTTCTTTGCTTCTACGAGCTCGTTTCTAGTGCGAACGCTGTTTTTTTTAGGTTAGGGACTAAAAAATCTTGAAAACAAAAGTTCGAGAGCATAATTTTCGAAATTTGAACGATATTAGTTTAGTTGGGGCCTTTCAAAATGTTTCTCGATTGAAAAACTCTGTCGATGATCGAATAAATACGTTTTTCACGTCGAAATATTATGTTTGGCGAGAATAACCTTACAAATTTTGCTCCGAAAAATAGCAGACATTTTTAAAGGATTCTGACAAGTCAACGTGATCCAGTGTGATGTTTGTACGTTAAAAAAAGAAAAAGTTGTATTGAAAAAAAAAAAAAAAAATTGTTTATCGAACGAAATCTATTCGGTTTGAACGAAGAATCGTGGATCCACGCATTTTTGTTAAATTTTATTGTTTTTATCGAACCGGAACAAAGAAAAACTTGGGACCGCCATTTTTTTGCGTTTGTGTTCGACGTCCTATTTTATTTTGTCCAGTTCAAATCTTGTCACCGTGTCTTCGACTCCTTCGGGCTTAATGGATCGAAAGCGAATAAAAATAAGTGTTGTATAAGTAGTAATTTGAAAGAGACGGAGGGGGAGGTTCTTAGGGAAGAAGCACGTGACGAGGGCTAAAATCGAGAGTGTCCGATACAGCAAAACTCTTGGTTAAACCGCCTCGAGCAGTCTGGTCTCCTAGTAGGACTGGGAATCGGTTTCCCCCGGAGCTGCGAAGATTCTCACGATCGTGGAACGTTCCGTGGGAGAGTAGAGATATCATACGCGAGGTGGTAAACGTGCTTGTTCAGAGTCGCACGCTTTTTCGCCAATAGAGGCGAATATATTTAGCTGTATATATACGTACGAGCGTTAAAGAGATATATGTAAATCTAGAGGGTGTCCCATAACCTCAGTAAACTTGAGATCAGTATTAAATTTCCATTTGACGAGTCCAACACTTCTTTTTTGACCGTTCTTTGTCAAGGGGACATTGAATAACAAAATTTGAACAATTGGCGCACTTTGGTGACTCATAAAATCCAAACTATTGGAGATAGAGTAAAAATACAAGGGAGCATTTTTTTAGAGTATGATATTTTCTACAAAAATTTTGTTGGCCATTTTTTTCTATCTTCAACAACGGGGTCTCGAAAGCCTCGAGAGTCGGACGCTGCATTTCGAGCTCAAATAGTTTTTTCAAACAGCTCCCAGCTCTAAAATACTCGTAATAGAAAAATGTCTCCGGGGACTTTTTCATAGGAAATTTTACCCTCTACAAAATTGGTCCTATAGTCGAATACCGTATCTCTGACCGTTTTGACGGTATACGCGATTAAAGTGCATGGATTCGTCATTTTTTTAAATAATCGATAACTTATCAGAAAATAATCCAATCCACGATGGATACAAGACCTTTTTATTTAGAATTTTCGACTCATGTTCCCGGGAACAATGGACGGTCGCAAGACACCCTGTATATCCGCTGGTACGTCGACCCCGTGGACACCGGCGAGCATTCGCTATCCCGTGGGAACTTTTCGGACGTAGCTTCGCGACGGGCTTCCGAAACGTACGTCAAATACGCGCGCTCGTACGTTACTTTCATCGGACTCTCTCACGCACTCCGAACGCGCTTCTCGCGTGTACAATCGACTTTTTCTCTTCTCTGACCGCCTACTACCGAACCAGATCACTTTCCGCCCTGAGGCCATCGACTATCCCACGCTCCCGTCTCCTTTCTTCCATCTTTTCGTTTATCAACGTTCTCCCTATGGCGAGACTCTCGCCAATTCCTAAGAAATGATTTTGCTCCGATGGTAAACAAACCCTTGTCGTCCCTAGTAACTTTTTTCTCGCCTAACGTTCATCGACTTTCGTTCCATTGAATACAAACAAAAAAAAAGTAAAAACTACGACACTATCGAACTAATCGCACCACGACCATAAATGTACAGACGCGTGTCTCGTAGACGCCGGTGATAGAATTCGAGAGAATGGTTTTCGTTCTTCCCAGCCGTTGGAATATATCGTTCCCACGGGATAGTAACCGTGAGATTTTGTCGCTGGTGAGATCCGAGAAATCGAAAGCCGGTAAATGCTCAAAACTTGATGAATTTCGCGACTAAATATTTTTCCCTGAATTTTTATTTATTCCGAAAAAATGGGAACAAGATGATCAGACGAAAGAAAACAAACAAAAAAATGACATTTTCAACGAATTTTTCGTCCATCGTGAGATCGAGCTTTCGGAAGCAAGTCAAAGGGACAAAACGTGATAAATAAATTTGTCTTTGGGAGACTCAAGGTCGTTCTATCGTGACATTCATATCGAAAAATTGTTTTTCAATTTTTCTCACATACAAAACGGTTTGCGGGCATAATTTAATAAAGAAAAGTTGTTGTAAATTGACTAAAGAACGACATAATCGAAATTCAAGGTCATCCAAGGTCAGATGTACTTGCTGTACAATTACAAAAATTGCGAACAGTTTTTTCTTTAGATTTTTTTGAAAAACTAAATGCAGCTTCTTCGATGTCGCATAAAAATGTATGCAAAGTTTTAGAAGGCTTCACCACGTAGGAGCCAAAATATTTATCGATGAAAATGTAACTTTTAACACGAACTCTTACGAGAGACAACCGAAAATTGTGATTTTCACCAATAAATATCTGAACGTTCCGCTTGGTGAAACCTTGTAAAATTTATTTCACACGTGCGTATGACATTAAAGAAGATTTATCCAAATTTTCAACAAAATCGTAAGAAAACGATGTAACGATAGAACTACCTTAAAAGGAACGTTAAAAAATTATAATGATGAAAAAAAAAACACACATTTCTTCCGAGAATATCGTTGTGCGTGAGATACCCGTAAATTATAGCGATAATATGGGTACGAGGCGCCGCCGTCAGACCCAAAGTTCGTAAGAATTTTTTTTTCCCACGTCGTGAGCCGAACGGTTTTGGAAGTGTCGTCGACGAGTGAGAACAAGAGAGAGAGAGAGAGAGTGAGTGATAGCGATATCGTGAAATACGAAGATCGAGAGAGAAAGAAAAGGAGGAGGAGAGAATCGGAGGAAGACGCGTGAGAACGTAGCGAGGACGCGTGGGAAAACGGCGAAGGCGCATGGCGCTTCTTGTACCAGGAGCCCACAACGTTAAAAGAGCTTCGATTCTCTTCGATCCACTCGATTCTAAGGTCCCATCATCCCCTTCGTTTTTTTGTTTTTGTTCAATTTAACGATATACTCGACGATTTTACTTACAAATTTTCTATATTTCGGTGAAACAGGCATTTTTCTGTTTTTATTGAATTGTTGAACGCTCACGACGTCGTCGATTATTTTTATTCAATTTCGACGATTTTTTTCAGTTGGAATACGAATTTTATGATTTTTGTTGAAAAGTTGACAGCTCTTACTTGTTTTTCGCAATTTTTTTAATCGTTCAATTCAACTTTATTTTTACCACGTCATTATTTTATTCAAGAACTGTCAATAATTGACCAGAATTTTTTGAACGCCGTAAAAAAAGCGACGAATGGTCACGGTTTATTTGACAATTCATCAAATTTGAGGTTATGTCGAACGAGAGCTAAATTGCTTCGCGATGAAACATTCGTTTTTACAATTGACCTGATTTATTATATTTTTGGCACGATCGATTACAAATTTGAACAGAAATTTCGAAAAATAAACAAACATTTTCAAACAATATTGTTATTAATTTGAACCTGGTACAAAAACGATGGAATATTCATCAAAAATTCTCACCAATTCTTCGGAGTCTATTGAGCCTGTGAAAAAATTGTCATCACGATATTTATGTGGTAGATTATTAGAAATTTGATATTTTCCTGAAAAACTACGAAATTTGCGATTTAAAAAATCGAAAAATAAACAAAAGTTTTCGAATAATACTGTTGTTTCGGAAATTCGGGAATAAAAACGAAAACGTAAACAGTCAAAAACCAAACAAACCGAAAAAAAAACTAGAAATTCAATAAACACAATGATGAAAAATCCAAAATAGAAACAATCGAGTGAAAAGTCGAGGATGAGAATAAAGAAATTCGAATAAATATAAATTAGCATCGGGGAACAAGAAACACGAGAACGAACGGTCGAGACTGGCGTCTCTGGCGGTTTGGTCGAGTACCGAAGATCGAGCGATTTCATTGGTCAACGAATGTGGGGAGTAAATTTTTCAACGCTTGATCCGGCGGTGTGTCTCGTTCTCCCCCCGAGATACTCGAGTCTCTCGGTGGACCATCGTACCAGCTCCATTCGCTTTTACGACCCTTGGACTCGTCGGGAGGCTCGAAGGACCGTTCTTAAGGCCGAAGGGCCGTCTCGCAGGGCTCACTCGCCTCACCACTTTCCCGAGGACTCTCGCCGCGGCGCTGTGTTTTACACACACGTACGTAAACAACAATGTGGCCAAGGTCGCTCCTCGAGCCTCGACGCGGCGAAGGGGGAGTCGCGAACATTTCGAATACAATTTTATCCGACACCATGATTCGCTCGTTGCACATGAAATTTTCCAAGGTCGCGAGTATACGTTGCAATCGAGTTTCTTGTGCGGCTCGTACAATGCTCAGAAACTTTCGCATTCTCGCCAACACATGCTAATATAATTGCAAAGTAAATATGGCGTTGAAATTCGTCGAAAAATAATCGTACTCGGTAGAAACTTTGGGAATTTAGTCTAAAATTTGTTTGTTTATGAATTATGAATTTTTATTCGTTTTGGAAATTTAGAAATTCGATAAAATTATGTATTTTTATCGTGTGCACAGAAACGTCAAAAATACGTTCGAACGATACAGTCAAATTTATCGAATTTTCGGTTCGAATTCGGTACGTTTGAATTTTTGTGGAAAATAATAACAGTGGCTATTTGGGAGAGATTTTAATGCATTTTAGCCAACAACGAAAAACAAAGGGACATTGACGGTCAATAATAATAAGAAATTTGTTAAATGGGAATTTTTAAATTGGTTCAGTTTTTACGAAGAAGAACAGCTGTTTTGTCGGTTGTGCGCCTGCGCATTTGATTATTTCTGGGCCGTTGAACGTCCCTCGTCGTCTGTTGCCTCTCCTCGTTTTTTTCTTTCCTCTGTTCGAAGCTCGTTGTAATTTCATTGAGCAAGACGAAGGCGATCGGTGAAAAAAGAAAAAACGAAGAAAAAAAACGTTGACTTTTTTCTTGCCCGACGTTTTTCTCTGTTGTCCAGTTGCAACGGACGAGCAAGGGGCGAAAGGGGGATAATCGAAGAAATATCCAAGCGTTCGAGGACGAGGAGAGAACGAGAGAGTAACCGCAGCAGCGTGAGAACGTACTTTCCAAGGGGCATCCGCGAGGAATACCCGCAGCAGGGTTGCAGAGAGACGAAGAAGGCTCCTTCAACGAGGACTTTATCATCGAGATACTTTAACATCGAAAAAAACCAAAAAAAAGTTGAACGCAACCCTTCGGTGACGAGAAGAACTACGATCGTGAAAAAAAACAATGGAAATCAGATTTTCGCGAGAAAGTTTCAATCGATTTGACTAAACGCTGTGAAATAAAGGAATTGTGTGTTTCAATCACTGACATTTTATTCCCATCTCATCAAAATTTATGTGGAAAATAATAAAAATGATCGAAACTCAAAATTTTCCCCCTCTTTTAGTCTGCAATGGTCATTTTTTGGTTTTTATATTTTTCGTGTACAAAACATCGAAACAGGTGGAATCCTAACCTGAAAATGAGAATTCGTCGAGGGTCAGGTACTAAAAGTTAACCTCGAGGCCCAAAGGGTCGAAGGTTTGAAGAATATGCTCTATTTGTACAACAGGAAAACAGGTGGTTGAAGAGGAAGAGTTCTTTTAGTGGAGAGTGAAATCCTTAGCGTTACGAGCTCTGGGAAAGTTTACGGGGTCGAAAATGTCGAAGAACGGATCGATTTTTCGTACTGAATGGAAAGCCACGACGAGTTTGACTTTTCCAAGAGCCAGGTTCTCGGCAAATGTTTGACACCTCCTTCGATTCTTGTTGAAAAAAATGAGCCTCGTAAACACTCGTCCCAGGATAACAGGACCGTCGATTTTCTTTCGTTGGATTCCTCGAATAATTCACGAAGATCGCGAATTATTGACTTTTCAAAAAGATTATTTCACGCTCGATTAATTTATTCTTTGAAAAACTGACATTAGCCAACATAATTCACAGGGAAACATGAGAACCGCGCAAGTTTCAGGTTCAAAAGCAAGAGGAAGGTGCAGGTAAAAATTTTGAAAAGGGATCGACCCTCATTTCCCCTACTTTGCCGAAATCTCGATGGCTACATTCGTGTTTGGAGGTTATGACAGCTCTTCATATTCGTGACGACGATAATTCCAATGTTATTTATTTTAACTTATTGACAATCCCCATTAATTACTTTAACGTCATTAATTTCGATTTTTATTATCGACAAAAAAAAATTCACCGAGTTCCTTCAAAATAACAGTTGTTTTGTACTCTGCAGTAGTTTCCAAAACATCCGGTCGAGTCGCACGCTTGGGTCAGTCGCGATCGCCGCGTGAGTTGTGTAGAAGGGTTTTTGTGATTATTTTGACGTTCGAAAGAGATTATTTCGCGCTCGATTAATTTATTCTTTGAAAAACTGACATTAGCCAACATAATTGACAAGGGAGCATGAGTGCTGAGTAAGTTTTAGATTCAAAAGTGAGTGGAAGGTGCAGGTAGAATTTTCGAAAAGATTTGCAGTCTCTTTTGGGGATGAAGATGGAGGCGTGGCCTAGCAAACACGAGGATACGACGAAGGACGTAAACAGTGGAAGCGGCAGTTCGAGATTTGTCCGCCAGAGGTCAGGCATTCGCTGGTGAGTTTCCAAACATAAAAAACCGTTTGTAAGCGATTATTCTATTTCGCCAAATTGGCTGTTGTAAAGGGTTGTTTTCAGGGAACATAAAAAACTTTTGAAAGCGATCGTTTCACGCTCGATTAAATTATTATTTGAGAAAAATGACATTAGTCAACATAATGTACAGGAAAACATGAGATCCAAGCAAGTTTCAGTTTCGAAAGCGAGTCGAAGGTGCAGGTAGAATTTTATGAAAAGGGATCAAAACCCGAATTCCTTCGTCTGTCCTAATCTCAAAGTCCATGAAAATAAAAAACAGCTCGTAAACCATTCTTCTATTCAAGAAATTGACTTTTGTCGAAGGGAATTCTCAGGGTAACATGAAATTCAAGAAAGCTTTCAACAAAACCTTTCGTGCATTCTCGATCGACTGCATTTCCAAATTTACCATAAAAAATCGTGCACAAAAATCCATAGGACTCAACAGCTATCCAATTATTTAAATTAATATGAATCGAAATTTAAATTTTACTCAAAATAAAAGAACATTCGATTTATTTATAATAAATCAATTTTTTTTTTCAAATACACTGTTTTGAATAAATATTTGTGTATTGGAAATTAAAGACCTAAATTTTAAGGTTATGTTCACTCAAAAATAATATCAATAATAATAATAATAATAATAATAATAATAATAATAATAATAATAA
>JACEOJ010000087.1:567808-584362 GCA_013761285.1 Campoletis sonorensis
TCTCTCTCTCTCTCTCTCTCTCTCTCTCTCTCTCTCTCTCTCTCTCTTTACTGCCTTTATATTACTACGGATTCTTCGAGACAGTCAAGGCCCACGGTTTAAGGTCGTCGCTCCGAGACCTGGGCCTTTTTTTCTTCGATTCAATCAACTTTGTAGAGATTTTTTCGTCCTTGGCCATAAAAAGGCCGATTTTACTTTTTCCTCAAATCTTTCCCTTTTTTCTTCTCTTTTTCTTCGAGTCAATGAACTTTGTTCATGATTTTTTCGTCCTTGGCCATAAAAAAGCCGATTTTACTTTTTCCTCAAATCTTTCCTTTTTTTCTCCTCTTTTTCTTCGAGTCAATCAACTTTGTTCAAGATTTTTTTTTCGTTTTTGGCCATAAAAAGAGCAATTTTACTTTTTCCTCGAATCTATTTTGTTGCCTGCATTTCTTTAGATTTTTAAGAATTTAGGAATCGAAATTTTGACAGTTTTTTTTCATTATTTAACTTATTTTGTTGCAAGAAATACTGAATTTTTCGTTCCTCTGGGATTTTGTAAAGGATTAAAATCGAGAAGATAATGTTTTCACAGTCTCAACGCAATAAAAAAAAAAAATTCAATTAAAATTTTTTTTAAATTAATAAATGGTACAAATTTTGTTTCAAAAATATTTAGACGGTCACTTTTCTTTTAGAAAATTAGTGAAATAAACAAATAATAGTATCGTCTGAAAACTTTCACTCATCCTGGAATTTATCATGTAAAAATGTGCAAAAAAAGTAAAAAAAAAAAAAAAAAATTCTAGTTAAAACTTTTTATTTTTGAAAGCGAACTCGATTATGATATTTTTATCGACTGCATTGAAGCGTTCTGTCAAGATTCCCTAAAAAGTACAAGCCCCAAATGCCGAATCGTTAAACTCATAATTTAAATAAACAAAAACGTCAAAAATCTGTCGAACTGAAGAAAAAAAAAAAAGAGAAAAGTTCGAACGGTGGATGAGTTCGAGTTTAGTGAAGAGAATTGCGAGGATGTTGTTGATAAAAAAAAAAAAGAATTGGGATTGGTCGTGTCGTGTATAGCGATTGTTGGTATGGCGTGGAGTCATTGGTCGTTGGTTGATCGTCGAGAAAAACGCGTGGTGTCGAACAGTCTGCCATTGACCGAGGTCATCAAAGCGTGAAGACGAATCAGGATCTCATGAGAATGGAGAAAGATGTTTGAAAAAAGTGGCAATCTCGAAGGAGAGGTTTGTATGGAACATTCTTGAGAAACTAGTGAATAGTGTTGCAAAGGATATGAAATTTGACGAGCCCTACAAATGGGAGTTTATTGAGGATAAAAACACGAGATAAATAAACAGCTTAAGCCTATTGTTGTGTCGTGTTTGTGGTAAACACTAAGTGGGAGTCTTTTTAAATGATTTTTTCGTTCGTTGTAAAGTTGTCAGGAGAGTAGAAGTTGGTAAAAGGTGCAAAACGGAGGACTTGGAGCGTCCATCGTTGTAGAGACATTCTCTTGCTGTTCAGTCGCGAAATTCATATGGAAAAATTGTTTTTCAGTTTTTCTCACATACAAAATGGTTTGCGGGCATAAGTTAATAAAGAAAAGTTGTTGTAAATTGACTGAAGAACAACATACTCCAAATTCAAGGTCATCCAAGGTCATATGTACTTGCTGTACAATTACAAACATTGCGAACATTTTTTTCTTTCGATTTTTTTGAAAAACTCAATGTAGCTTCTTCGATGTTGCATAAAAATGGATGCAAAGTTTTAGAAGGCTTCACCATGTAGCAGCCAAAATATTTATTGATGAAAATGTAACTTTTAACACGAACTCTTACGAGAGACTATCGAAAATTGTGATTTTTAGCAATAAATATCTGAACGTTCCGCTTGGCGAAAGCTTCTAAAATTTATTACACACGTGCGTATGACATTAAAGAAGATTTATCCAAATTTTCAACAAAATCTTACGAAAACGATAGAACTACCTTAAAACGTGATGTTTTCTACGATAAAAAACGATCCTGGGTATTGTGCTGTATTCTCATGTAGAACACCGCGTTGAACTGAGTAAACGAGGACTAGGAGAACAGAGTTTGGTAGAAAGTTGGTGCATAAATGAGAGAGAAATTGAGAAAGGTCATTGGACGTGGTTACAAAGTCCTTTAAAGACCTTGGGGAGGGTAAAAATGCAAATTTTGTCGGTGTCACTATTCGCTTGTTCGTCGAAAAAAAAGGAAACACCTGGTGGAGGTCTCCAGGGATCGTGATCCTTGCGACACCTGTCGAAGAATCGAGTATCGGAGCCAGGAGAATAGGTCGTCGGAGGAAGTAACCTTCAACCGTGTCCCAAGGGTGTTCACGACCAGGGACGCTTTTTTTTCTCCTCAACTCTCTCGTAGCATAACAAATTTTGATTGCACTTCGTTTTTTTTTCGTTCCTGACGGTGTCCCGGGGTGAATGGAATAAACCGGAAACAGGAGAGTAGACGATCCGAAGAAGAAGACTCGATGGAAGTGAAATCCAACGATCGGCCCTTTTCACAATAACGCACGCTTTTTTTTCCTCAAATTTCACACACTTTTTTCAAACTTTACAGTTTCTGGTGTGAGCGCAAAAACAAGAAACAGGAGAGTAGACTTTTGCCTCCAAATTTTCCACAAAACTCAACCATTTCTTTCCACTAATCGATTTATTGACCTTTCGGGATTTTACGGATTATCTAAATCCTGTGGTTTCGATGATTCCAGAGAAACAGGAAAATAGACTCTCGCAAGAAGTTGACACTCGTGTTTTCCATGTTTTTTTTTTTTTTTTCTAGCATTGTTACCAAAGTTTACTATAAATTTACGACTGTGACAAATTTTCATTGTTTTGGGTCATAGGACCGTGGGATTTTGCGGTTTTGATGGTAAACAAGGAACAGGAGTTTAGGTGGTGAACGAAAGTTGCAAATACTTCGAGAAATTTCAACGAAGGGCTGTTTTTTTTTTCCTTCCATTTTTTACTATTGAAATCTTTTGTCCAAGCTCTTTTTTTGTGGTTTTCGATCTTTTGGTAAACTCTTATGACACAGTTGGGAAATAGGAGTTTATGGGAACGTAGGAAGTGACTCAAAATTTCTTTTGTACTGCGAGACTCTGGTTTTTTCGATTTTATGGATCATTGCACTTTGGAATTTTGTGGTGTAGGCGCCAAATAATAAATAGGAGAATAGGACGTTCAGGAACGTTGGTTGAAGGAATTTCACAGGTTTTTCAAAGTCCAGGGAATTACGAGTCCCTACGGCCATTAAATTTTGACAATCGTCGAGAATCCCAGACTCGAAAACCTTCGACCCTCATTTTCTCAGTACCTGCACTTTTTCGAGTGAATTGTCTGTCGAGAATTTTCGTGGAAATCCGAGACACGAAAGGAAACCAAGAAAAATGTAGTGGTTCGAAATTTTTTATATAAAAATTGAATAAAATATCGTTTTTTTTTTCAATTCAACGCTTTAAGTCCTGGTGGGACTTTTGTTTTCACAGCAACTTGTTTATTTTTTTCTATTTTTATTATTAATAAACTACGATTTCAAAAAAAATCAAGTTTTATCAATAGAAAAATAATAAATTGTTACACGACTCGAAAAAATACCGGATTTTTTATTCAAATTTTCTATGAATGTATAAAAATATGAACAACGATTATTTGTTAATCGAATAAATACCCCATTAAAATGCATTTCCAAATTTCGTGAATTTTCATTTGAAAAAAAAATTATTTTCTACCCAACGACTGTAAATATCGGAATGCCAATTTTTTCACAAACTCAAAACACTCCGAAGAATTTTGTAGAATTTTTTCAGAATTTTCCAACCGGTCATTTTTGTTTAAAAAAATAATAAACAAACTGGTAACTTTTGAATTTTCGAAAGTTTGCACAAAAATCGGTGATTAACGAACCTAAAAACTCGAGAGAACGTGATGCAAAATGTTTGCTTAAAAATATTAAAATAAATGGAAATAAAAAACATAAAAATACAAACAAGATACTAAGAAACTTTTTGAAGCATTTAAAATGTTTTGTTGACGTTCGAATGAGCCATAAATCGAGGATTGCTCGGAGCTCGAGTCGTCCGATCGAACGAAGTGAAAATAGCAGGTGCGCGAAAGCCGGTTGTCGGTTCTCGGGAGAATTTCCGAACAGACGGAGAGGGTGGTGCGAAGTGAAGAGGGCAAAGGGAAGTATTATACTAATTCCGGTCAATATATATTTCGATGCAACTTCTTCTCGACTCATGTTCCTTCGATGAGCGTGAGAGGGACGTCGACGAGTTGAAAATCGTTTGAAACGATCGACGGTTATTCGTGGTCGTTGGAAGCCCCAAAAACAAGTGTGGAGCTGATTTCTTTTTCTTTTTCTCGGTATTTTTCTCGATTCACATTTTCCTCGAACTAATTTCGTAAAATTCTGTAGAATTTCTGTTTTTTTTTCGTATTTTATTAAAGATAAAATAGTTAAAAAATAGTTTTTCGTGTTACGAGCTCCGACAGTTTATAAATATTGACGTTTTTTTTTTTTTTTGGAGGTCAAGGAAGGTCATTCGAGTCTCCATTGTCTTTTCGCAAGAATTAAAATTCTTATGGCTCTTGCCTACGTCACGTTTTCTCACATTTCGAAAATAACTTTCTCACAGCTGATGCGATCTTCGTGGGAAGAATTTAACAATCTGCTTTGAGGGAGAAAGACAGAGAGAGAGAGAGAGAGGGATTTCTCAAGGGTGGTAAATTCCTGAAGGGTTGTGAACTTTTGCAGCTCGAAGAGTTCCCACGTGTTCCAACATTTTTTTTATTTTTTATTTTTTTTATGGTTCACACTCGAAATTACTTCTTCGTTGTTCATGTTGCTTGGTCACTCGTGAGAACGCTTCGGTGGTTGCTTTGTCGAGTTGTATTTCGTCGAAAAAAAAATTAGACTCATCAACAAGGAAAAATCGTGAAAAAAAAAAAACAGAAAAAAAAGTTCGTCAATTTTTTTCTCCTGAACGAAAAAATCTAATCATTTGAAAAAAATTAAAAAAAATCCAATGTCGTGACGATTTTATGATCGAAATAATTGAAAAAATATTCAAAGGATTTATTTTCGTTGTAAACAGAAGTAAAAAACGTTGAATAAGGAATTTAACACATGTTACAAAATACTTCTTCGAAACTTATGTTTTTCGAGGACTCGTGAGAAGGTTTATTCTTCTCGGGACAGATGGCAAGGCTGTAAGAAAAATTTGAATCAAAATTCCATCCGCCCACGATCCACGTGAATTAATGAAAAAAATGTGAGAGAAAATCGAGTTGAAAAAAGTGCCTAAAACTCTTAAAAGTCAAAAATCTTTCGTTCCCACGAGTCTTCTCGGGTTAATCCAATTTTTAAAGCCCCCTCGAACAGCCATTTTTAAATTCCTTCAATTTTTCGACCAAAAAAATATCCCTTCCGGGGCGAGTCCGTTGTAATCGAGTTTCCAATTTCAAACGAGACCTCCTGATCGTTTATGTTACTCGGCAATACGTGAGAATTCTTCGAACGATTAAATCGAATTTGTCCTCGAGACGAGACGAGATTTCTCATTGTCAACTGCCAAGGACGAGGGAACACAAAATTCTTGGTAAATTTCTCTCTCTCTCTCTCTCGGTTTCTCATTTTCACAACAACTCGTGTTTCGTGCGTCCGGACACGTGTGAAGAGGGAACTTGGGGTAAAATGGATCGAAACAATTGCAAAAAATAAACAATTTAAAAAAAAACAATATTCCTTCCTCGAAAGAAGGAAAAAATACAATAAAAATACAATAAAATGAAAAAAAAACTAGAATGTTTGATTTTTCTGTCTCGTGTTTTTAGCATCGTCGATAAAGTCGAGCCCCTAATTTATCGACGTCTAATTTATTTGAAAACTAAAGTTTCGTGAAAATTTGTCAGGTTAGAATTTTCGGAAGCAGTGAATTTTAATAAATAAATGGTTTTCAGTATCAATGAATTTTTTTTTAAATTCTTCCCTACGTTGTCCAACGACCCATATTGCCCCAACTTCCCATTTCGCCTCGTCTTTTCTATACAAAAAAACGAAGACGTAAATTCCACTGCATGGTTACGCATTAAATTTTAAAGACCCGTCTCGATCACGTCTCGATTTTTAAAATACGTTAAAAAAAAAAGAAAAAAAAAACATCACAAATAATACGCGTATTATTATCTACGATCTGGGCCTCCGTCGTTCCAGATATCGGTGTCATCTAGTCTGTGAGAAAAATCAAAGTTTCTGGAAGAGCACGTACGATACGTTCTCACGCTTCGTGGGAATGCAGAAACCGCCAGAGAGAGATGGACACACACAACGAGAAAGAAAGAAAGAAAGGAAGAGAGAGAGAGAGAGAGAGAGAGAGATAAAAGACAGAATCGAGATACACCATGAACTCTCGAGTCTATGCCGATGAGAATATTAAATATAATCGTTGTCCTTTTTATCAGAAAACTCTGTCAAATCCTAAAAGTTTTATCAGCAACCAAAAAATTTCATCAAATATCCAAATATGCTAGAAAATCGAGTAAATATTCGATTTTATGGCGTATTTGGAATTTTTATGGAATTTCTTAATAAACATCAACCAAATAAAGATAAATAAAAATAAATAAAAATAAATAAAAATAAATAAAAATAAATAAGAATAAATAAAAATGAATAAACATAAATAAAAACAAATAAAAATAAAATAAATATAAACATTTTTTGGTAAAAATAAACCCAAAACGTTTTTCCAGCTTTTAAAAAATTATTCTTCAACCATAGTAACAGGTTTTCCAAAACTATTTCGTGTCATTGACGATGATAATATTTTCTTCGAATTTTCATAGCCCTCGGTCGGTAAAGAAGCATCGAAGAATTTTTCCCATTGTTGCATTATCCAAAACCGTTAAGAAAAGGAAACCAAACTCCGGCAGTTTTGTTAATAAATGACGAAGAAAAAAAAGGGCATAGAAATGGTCAGGTAGAAAACACGTTCGAAGAAAACATCCCCCAAGAAATGAGTGATCGTCGTCTGCTCAACGATTTTTTTCTCTCGAGCTATTTTCTCGGGAAGCGTGTTGTCGAAGGCGTTCGTTGGAACCTCGTGAGAGCACGAGCACACGCTGCCGCAATGGGAAAACCGTCGTTTTTTTTTTTTTCGTTTTTTTTTTTTTTATTGTGTTATTTATTCTTACTTCGGAAAAGGTTTCATGGTCAATGGAACGAAGCGACGAGGACGAGGAACGTTGGCCATACGAGCTCGTATATAAATCCGAGAAGGAAAGAAAACAAAAGCAGAGGAAAGAACGAGCGAGCGAACGAATGACTCGAGAGACCGTGAGAACTTGGATTCCAACGGTGGCTTTGCGTTCTCAGGGTTACCAAGATCTCAGCACTGCTGAAGAGCACGTTGGAGGGTTGCCAAGACGCCACGAACCCTGGTGCCGGAGAAATCATTTTTTTCGAATATCATTTTATACGATTTTTTAATCGAAATTATTTTTCAACCGTGAATTCATCATACGAAACATCGAAAACATTTGCGAATGGGCGACCAACCGTTCAGTGACGTTCTTAAACGTCATTTTTTCAGAAACGAAGGAAAAATTATTTTATTTTTAAAAAATTTCAAAAACTTCGATCATTTTTGTTGTAATTATGTAAAAATCCAAATAAAAACAATTTCGTTAATCACAAAAATAGTTTGGAGGCAATTATTATTTTTAATGTCACTTTTATATTTTTCTTATCAAAAAATTCGACGTGTGAGAACTCCAGAATTTTTATAATTCCATTTTTGAATAATTTTTATTGAAAATTAGTCTCGAATAATTAACGAAACTTGTAAAAAATGAATCGAATGATAAAATGCAATTAAATTGATTCGATCGAACGTTTTTTTTTCTTTTTATTCTTTTTTCTCATCCCTTATCCCCTCTTTTCAACTCTTTCGTTCATTTTTTTTTTTTTTTTTTTTTTTTTTTTTTACTGTTTTCGTATGACTTCAGCCCTCGAAACTTTTGGAAGCTTCCTCGATACGACTGATTCCCTAGTAACCGTGAGTAGAAATAATCGCTCGTTGAAGAATCTTTCTCACGCTTGTAAGATTCGAGTCTCTCTCCTCGATGCATAAGTTGTATTTGTGCATATATCGATATACACACACTGTTTATAAACACGTTGTGTGATCCCGACGAAGAATTCCCATCAAAATCTCACGCCTCCTTCGTCCTCCTCTTAACGTTAATCCCCGAAACGAAAAAAAAAAGATCTTCCATCCCGAGAGAGAGAGAGAGAGAGAGAGAGAGAGAAAAAGAGAGAGAGGGAAAGAGAGAATAGAGAAAAAACATTCTTTTCAATATCACAACAGTCCATACAATTTCGGATCCTTCCAAGAATCGTTTTCCTAAGATAGAATCACGAGCTGCAGGATTTTTCATCATTATCCAGTATTTTTTTTTTTTTTTTTTCAATCGCCCTTAAGGCCATGCCTTAAGGACGTTTCCCATTAAAAATCGTGAAACCCAAACTCAAACGTGTATGAAATGTACGTTTTCAGGCTTTCTGATACTTCGACCAAGAATATCGTCTGGATCGTAACTTGTCACGATATTAGTTTTTACGTGGAATTTATTTTGGTATTGAAGCTCAAGGTCAGTTGATCGACTTAAGGAGTTTCGGTACAAGTGACGAAATGTAAACATTTTATTCAAATTTCTACAGTACGTTCTTTGACTTGTCCTCAATATGTCCTTCAAGTGTCAAAACGATTGTTTACACCGTTTCCACGAAATTCTCAAATGAAAAGTCACTTTTTAACACAGAGACGTGCCTACGCTGTCCCTAAACTTCAGTTATGTGCAGGAAACAATACGAAAAAATGTAAAAAAGATTATAAAGGACTGTCAAACCACTCAAAATATCATTAAAATTATGTCCACCAGAAAATAAAATAATTCGTCTACATCGTTTATTAATTATTCATTTTTTTGTCAATGAGAACGATCAATTTTTCAGTAACCATGTAATTTTTATACAAAATTTTGTTGTGTGAAGTTAGGGCTTTGCTTGAGAACAATAGAATTTCTCCCCCTGATTCTCCCTAAAGATAAACTGAACCATTACTTTGTATGACTTTGATTTTGAATCCCATTTTTTCTGGGACTTTTCGATCAACAGGGAAAGTCCAAAAGGCGATTTTTAATAGTTTTATTTATTTTTCACATTTGTATTTGCAAAGGACAGAAATCTTTAAAGCATCGGTTCCCTCATGATCGTTTGAAATTCCTTCGTGGAGTTCAAAGGTCCTTCTGTACCCGCAGTGAACCAAACATAAGAAAGAGAGAAAGAGAGAGAGAGAGAGAGAGAGAGAGAGAGAGAGAGAGAAAAACGATACTCCCACGACCCTCGAGGGCGCACTTCCAAGACTTCACGAGTCTCTCTCCCGTTGGTAAATCTTCACCTCTCTCAGAGAGGGCCCCGAAGCGTGAGAACGTCTCTCGCTCGCGGTCAAATTCACAGTCTCGTGTATTAGGGCTTCAGGGCAACGAAGGAACGAGATCTTGGATTTTCGAATAATCGATCCACTCAAAGTTTCTTAGTTTTACCATCTCAACACCTCTTTCGTTGCATGATTTTTATTAGACTCTCAATTAACCCCACCAAATCGTCAAACTTTGTGTTCCAATTTTTATCGAAATCGAGTCAAATTTATTTCATCAAATGCTATGAAACGCTTGATCGAATTTATCAAAAATACGAATATTTCAAAATTTGTATAAACAAGTAAAAAAAATTTTTTTTTTGATAAAAATAAAACAGTCGACTCCGGAAAAGACTTTAACTCGAGCCAAGTAATTTTTAAAAATCTTCGAAACATTTTATTGAACATAAAAATCGAGTAAAAAGTCCGAAAAAATGTCTGTCACTAGATTTTAATTTGAATATTCTCTTTGCATTTAAATTTGAATATAAATATCAAATGTTTCGCGTCATGTAATTGTTCGTAAGATATTTTGCAATAAAATTTGAACTGTAATTGAAAAAAGGGATATTTTTCAAAAATATTCTCGAAATAAAATTCGACCAAATAATATTTTGTTCATTTATTTATTTATCTATCCATTTAAATTGTTAATAATAAAATAAAATATAAATAAAAAAGTAAATAAATAATGATGAATAATAAATTAAAATATTTCTATAAATATTCGCAAAAAGATTTAAAGATATTCGATATAATCATAAAAATAAATTATCTCGATGATCCAATATTTGATCAAATTTTTTGCAAATATATCGCAAAAAAAATCCAACATGATTGCATTATTTTTCATTATTAAATTATAAAGTCAGCGCGTATTCGCAGTGAAATGTGAGCTTAAACCGTGACGGCCTCACTAGGAGACTATGAGTTCCGAGCGAGAAAAAAAAACACACACACGCACACATTTTACCCCCTTAAAGCATCCCCTCAACGAATTTTGTACCCAAGAGCGTGACACTCGAGCCTCGAGAGTGATTTGTAGCGAATATTCAGGTTTTCTAACAATGATGAAAAATATATATATACATGTTTATCTCGAGTATGTATTTCATCGTCACTTGACATCGAAATATATTTATCTTTATTATTCTTTAGAAAAAATAATATATAGCAATGTTCTGTATTTACCACGTGGCCAGGAGTGCAGGAAAATGTGACAAGTAAATCGACCAACATATGCATGTGGTTCTAGCTTCCAGTTTCTCTTATAAAT
This sequence comes from Campoletis sonorensis, assembly GCA_013761285.1. NCBI lineage: Eukaryota > Metazoa > Arthropoda > Insecta > Hymenoptera > Ichneumonidae > Campoletis > Campoletis sonorensis. Next base: position 578,601 of record JACEOJ010000087.1, read on the forward strand.
CCTCCATATTTCTATAGACATTATTTTTATGTACAAAACAACGAACAAGGAAGTTCGTATTGTAGCAAAATGATTCAAAAAAAAAAATTTCAAAGCATAAAGAGCCAAAAATATGGTTATTTTTTGTTATTTTGTTTTTAAATATATTCAATATTGAAGATTAAAAAGATTTGAAATGAAATTTCATAAATTTGATAAACTTTTCGTTAAACGAAAATGTTTTATCTTTAAATTGACACTTTTGAGATTTATTCGTCACACGTTACAAAAATTCCCATTTTCCCAGTTGTCTGAACTTATTGAAACTTTGTAAATATAATTAAAAACCTTGTCAGTGTGTTCGAAAAATATTCAAAAACATTTCGATTTTCTTGTCGTATATTTTCATAATTTTTTTATAATAAAAAAAAGTTCCTAGGAGCTCGTCCGGTCGATTTTCGACGGAATGACGTTTGTAAACACAAACAAGCAAAAAAAAGTGACTAGTAATCAAATCGAGTAAAAATCTTGAATAACATTTCGAATTTTCGTTGTTGTATATTCTCATAATTTTTTTTATAATAAAAAACACTTCCTAGGAGTTCGTCCAGTCGATTTTCGACGGAATGACGTTTGTAAACATAACCAAGTAAAAAAAAAAAGTGAGCAGTTATAAAATGGATGGAGGGCAGGGGTAACCATAGGCTGAAAAGAGCTCGAAGAATACTAATGGCCGAAGCTCTCCAGAGAGGATCTAGCCTGGTGAATAGAACTGCCTAATTAGGGATCAGGGTAGTATGCCCTTGGGCCGAGTATTTAAATGGTCCGCGTGCTCGGATGTGCTGAATATCTTGGTAGCCATATTGAATTTTTCGAAAAAAATGGTCTGGCGATTAAAATAATTATAAATTTTCAATAATTTGTAAACATAAAGTCGTCGAGGAAAAAATTTCATCGTCACGTCAGTGCGAAACGAGGCACGAAGGCTTTTCGAAACAAATAATTAAAATTTTACGTTTTTTATGTCGTCGAAATGATTTTTTCTCGATATTTAGACACGCGACGCAACGTTTGATCGAAAAATTCATTTAATTCGACTATTGGGATAACCAAAGGGTTGAAATTTGCAATAGAAGTGGACTCCTTCGGGATCAGGAAATCATATTCGCCGAAGAGCTTTCTCTCGTCCTCTCTCTCTCTCTCTCTCCCCCTCTCTCTCTCTCTCTCTCTCTCTCTCTGTTTCTTTTCAACTCCGCCCCATTCGCTCAACTTACCCCTCAGGCTCCTCCGGGAGGAGCCTTCAAATTACCTTCAACTTTCGACCGCTCTTTTGTGACTTTGACCGCGAGGGCGACCAACAATCATGACTGAGGGATCGAATAGTTTTTTTGAGATATTTCCAAAGAATTCTTGGAGCAATTTCAATGGCATTTTAAAAATAATTCTATTTCGAATGTTGTTTTTTATTAAATTTTTTAATATTTAAAATCATTTTTGTCAAAATATTGTAAATTAAATATTTTACCAATCAATTTTTTCGAAATAAATGTATTTTTCGACTTTTTATGATCCTCGAAGCGTACTTCTCATTTTTTTCTATCAAAATTGATCGAACGGTTGTTAACGACGAGCGGAAGAATTGCGTCTCGGGTCAAAATGACCCAGTGTCAAAGCACTGTTGAAATTTGCGTTCGCAAAGAAAGATGAATTTTTTAAACATTAATCATTAATTAAAAAAACGAATTATTAATTTAATTAACGAATTAATCTAATTAATTCAATTAATTGATTAAATCAATAAATTCTAAATAATTACCAAAACAAACATTAACTGCCAGCTGCAAAAAGTTAAAACCCAAAAACAATTATTTTCCAACGCGAGAAAGAATTACGACGAAAGGGTAACAGGCGATTAAACGAGATTGGAAAGTGATTCGTGTTTCGTGGCAAATATCAAGGCCTTATAAAAGCGTTGAATCGGGTCGTCGATGAGCGAACGAGAAAAATGAGAGGAAAAAAAGCACTTGTTTTTGCTGTTCGTTTGGTCTAAATAAGTATCGAGAGAGCATCAGTTGCGAAGAAGAAAAGAAAACGTGGCCCTGATATTTAAATTTCTAAGTCGTCGCTCTCCGTAATCGCTCAAGGGGTGAGTTTCTACATCGGCAAAAAAAAAATTAGAAAAAAAAGTCTATTTGTCCGAGATACGAAGGGCTCGAAGTGCGAGGAAAAAAAGGAGAAGCAGCCACGTGACCTTTTCCATCAGGAAAGCAGAACCGACGAGAGGTCGTTTAAGAAACGATGAAAGTTTCACCCTCGCACGCCTCCCCAATGCGTCGACATCGTCGAACCGATAGAATCGTTTTTTTGATCAAAATACGATCAATTTTCACGTAGAAATTTATTTTTCTGTATAAAAAGGTTTCGAACAATTTTTCACTGATGAAAAAATGATTTTTCAAAAATGATCGTGGAAATCAGCAAAAAATGATGAGAAAATATATATTTTTTTTTATAGTAAAATTTCGCTAAATTTTAAAATAAAATTAAACTGTGAAATGCACACATATTCAGGAATGTTAAAACCGTCCTCCTGATTTTTTTTTGACGAAAACTGACAGAGTGTCGCTCATGACAAGCGACTGAAGTGTTTTCCGGGTCAAATTGACCCAGTGTGTCAAAACAGTGGCCAAACGTCTATGACGTCGAGTGTCTGGAGGTTTATTTTCGCAAAACTGACACAAAGAAGCCCCAAGAATTAAATAAATTTCTCGATAAATAGAAAAAAAGTAAAGCATTTCGAAAAATTTGTGAAAAAATGTCATTAGAAAATATTCAAAACGAAAAAATATTTAAAAAATATTAAAAATATTTAAAATATTTAAAAAATATTTTAAATATTAAAAAATTATTAAAAATATAAAAAAAATTATTAAAAATATAAAAAAAATTATTAAAAATATTTAAAAAATGAATCCCATTCATATCAAAATTTTGTTCGAGTTCGTAAGTCCCAAGAACTTTGTATTCACGTGTGAGAAAGCACCCGCAAGAGAAAGAAAGAGATAAACGAATGAGAAATGAGGGAAGGGAAGAAGAGTCGATGGCTCGGTCGCGATGTTCGAGAAGTGGCGTGAGAACATGTGGCTCGGGGACACGTTAACCTCCACATATGAAGCAGAATACCAGAATCCAGGAGGAGGTTTTTCCATCGGAATTTCTCACTCGGCGATCTCAAGGGTCGCTATATATTCCTCCATTTCTCGGGCTCCACCCCCGACTGCTTTTTACGTTTTTTTTTCTTTCATCTTTTTCTCTTCATTTTCGTATAGTCACGTGTGTGTTCTTTTCTAAAACCGCTTTCTTTCTGACATCGAATACCGATGAAAAGTAAAAAGAAGTTTTTTACTGTCAAAAATTTAAAAAATTTCAAAAAAGTTTATCAAAAAATGCAACAATTTCGAGCATTTTTTAAAAAATGTCCTTTTCATCTGTCAAATATTTTTTTTTCCTTTACCAATTTTTCTTTTTCTTATTTTACGTCTTCGTGTGACAAAATTACTAAAAAATTCTTTTTGAATAAATAAAATTTAATTAACTCCAAACAATGAAGAATTGTCTTTTTTTTTTTTTTTCATTGTTCTGGATTGATCGTCAATAGTTTTTTTCTCTGATGAACGATGTCGATGTTTTTTTTTTTTTTTTTTTTTTTTTGAATTATTCTTTAATTTTTTTTTTTTTTATTAAACGATGTCGTTTTTTTTTTTTTTTTTTTTTTTTTTATAGAAAGTTACGTCTACGTATGTGGGTTTTTTTATTTTTTTATTTTTCTTCGAGTCACGTTCGTCCAAAGTAAACTCGTAGAAGCTCTTTCTTTTCTCAGCGACCCCTGAGGTTAACGGTCCCTGAGCACATGCTCGTCGAGACCCTTGCACCGTGTGGGAAAGGGTTAAAGTTTCGAACTCGTTCGAATTTCTAGATGCCAGGATAGCAGAAGCTCGACGAAGCAACGTGTTTAAAAGCGCATGCATTTCTCATGATCGCCCTCTGTCGGGGATGCTGCCGACTCGTTTATTGGGAATGCATTTTATTTTGAGACGAATCAGGATTTAGAATTTTTCATTGTTCAATATTTTTATGTGAGAAGGTTCTTTGGTTCGACAAAAAAAAAATCGAGATATTCGTAGTAAAAAAATACGGATTTTTGTATCGATTTCAATGTTTTTGATTTTTTTAAATCATTCTTTTGATCATTTGAGAAACGAATATTTGTGACTTTTGTTTCTGTCGGTGTAAGAATGTTATGGAAATTAATATATTCGAGAAAAATCTTGTTATTACCGTTCAAACCTTTGGCACAAGGTGACTTTTTCACAAAATAGGCTTTTTGAGGCTTTTTTTTCAGAGATCCTACAAAATAAATCGAGAGTACAAAAACGGGATTTTATCATAGATATCAGTGACTGTTTACAATAATTTTTTTGAAGCGATTTATTTCAAAGTGGCGGCTGTGCAGCGTTTTCGCGATGACGTCTCCGTTTTTTCAGGCTCCACGGCCGGACTAACAGCTCCCGTAATTTTTTAATCACAATGAGCCAATGATTTTTTTTCGATTATATATAATAACTGCTACAGAAGTACGCAGGATTTTTGCGATACATTGATTTTTGGCCGAATGCCGCACTTCCAAAGTAGAAAGTGATAAATTTGCCTAAAAAATCGTCAGATAATTGTTAATAACAAATGAACTATGCAATATAAAGAAAAAATCCTTCGTTCTTCCATAGAAAATGTATTTTCAAAGATATATTCAAAATTTCAAGTCAATCGGTTGAAAATTGTCCGAGTTATGAGTCCGGCCATCTTAAAAAATGCAGTTTTGAGATAAACGCGTTTGAAGTTTCGAGTATCTCGCTGCGGATTAAACGGCCGTGTTAAAATTCGAAAACCGAGTACTTAGTGGTTTTTCCCTACCATAATTTTTTGGGACGTTATTTTTGACGTCCTAAGAGACCATTAAAAATTTAAAAAAATAAAAATCGATTTTTCGAAAATTCTACGGTGGCCTAAGGCCTTAAAAATCTCATTCATAAATGACTTGAAACGCGACTCCCTCCATGATCTAAAAAGAGTTGAACAGTCAAAAAATAAAAAAACGCTATTTTCTACAATTTTTATACAAAAATTTCTAATCACTATATTTGACTCGATGTCCTTTCGCGTCTCGGATTTTCACGACTATTCTCCACAGACAATTCATTCAAAAAAGTGCAGGTACCGAGAAAATGAGGGTCGAAGGTTTTCGAGTCTGGGATTCCCGACGAGTGTCCAAATTAAATGGCCGTAGGGACTCGTAATTCTATGGACTTTGAAAAACCTATGAAATTCCTTCAACCAACTTCCTAAACTTCCTATTCTCCTATTTATTATTTGCCGCCTACACCACAACATTCCAAAGTGCAATGATCCATAAAATGCACTTTCCACCATGTTTAAAGGGATGACTAGTCTGAGACAAGCTCTAAAAACATGTTGACTGCATTTTAATAGAAAAAAAAAGGAATCGTCATTTCGAATCAAAAGATAGTTGCGATCTCGTGTTCCTGAAAGTGTGAAAAAAATTATACAAGTACGAGAAACTTGTGGTTGGCGCGCAAAGGGCATGGTATGATCCAGAAAGTTATTAGGATAACAGGACGAACGAGAAGAAGTTCAGTCTCCTGTGAACCAGAGAAAGAAAGAGAGAGAGAGAGAGAGAGAGAGAGAGAGAGAGAGAGAGAGAGAGA